>KZ308419.1:163275-263372 GCA_000376725.2 Ladona fulva | reverse complement strand
ATATATATATATATCCCACAGTACCCCATTGATGTTTCATAATTATAATTCCATCCAATTTTGATAGCCACATATTTAATCTTACATTCTTACGTAACCGTTTAGTTTAGCCTAATAATTTTTAAATTTTATATGTATACTAGTAAACACCCCCGTCAAGTATGACGGAACATAACTTATTCTAAAAATATATATGTTATTGTTTACATCTGGTCTTCCTAAGCCAGACAGTGTCAGTCGTTGGCCTTTAAAAATACAATTGTGACCGGCAGAAGGTTTGATTGATGAGGGATACATTTGGTATACATTTGCCCACAATTAAATGAATAAAGGACTATCTTGTCAATTGTCATTTTGAATTCAACATTCATGAATCTTTTGTATACTTCAACTTTAAGCCATGAAATTCGTAAAAAAGGTACTATCATCTCATAATCGATAAATCTCATCTTAAATTTCAAGCGAATTCTTGTATAATTACAAATTTATATGGGATGATGCATTAGCTCGAATTCAGCAACCGCTTTGATCGTCAAAAGGATGGGTTGTTTATCACCGCAAAATTTCACAATTTGTCCGTGTATTTTATCAAAATACTCGTAATTTCGAATCTATATCAATATTTCACGGCTAAAATAAGAATCTATAATCACCTTTATTTTGACACTTATCTCGATTTCGTAGGAAGATTATTTCTAATTTAATATTGCAAAAGACTCCTGGATAGCCAAGTGGGCAACGCGTTCGACTTCGGCGAAAGCGTTCCCAGGTTCGATTCCCGGTGGGGGCCTACGTGCGAAATGACCAGAGCAGTCGAAGCACTTTTAACAATACTACTAATACTAATATTGCAAAATAAGCAATGTGCAAGTCATAAAAACGTACTTTACGTGTATTTATTATGGAAATATATTATGGGCTCCTGGGTTCAAACGCGAGCCATCTGATAGATGAGAATAGTTTTCGTGGGCCGTTCAACTTCGTAGAAACATGATGCAGTTTGTTTCACAACTCTACATAAAGGCGTTTCTGAGATAATGAGGGGAACGGACAGACATTTGGCTTTTCATATAAATATAATAACTTAAAAACAATCTGATAACATCCTAGTATAAATACGTTACTGAAACATGCATTTTTTTCCCCTCGGTAACCAATCTGTTTTTTGTTCTCAGAAATCATTCATATTTAACTTTGGGTTCACTTGTGAGATACTAAAACTAATGTAATTTCTGGAATGTATTCTTAATGCTGTCGCAATTTTACTAAGCAGAAGGTAACTTTAATTTTGTATTCTCACTATAATTAGGTTAATGGTATTCTATACCCATACTGTCTCTGAATTTGGGATAAATCTCGCATGACCTTATATATCTCCATCTTTAAATGGCGCTGAGCGTGATTGAATAAACTCCGATTTTTATGGAGCCTCAGCGAAATTCGAGGGAATAACTCTATCTCCCTTTCGTCGAGTCATCTCGGCGACCGTAATTCACTTCTTCCCGTCGAAAGGTGAACTTTCCTTCCTGTTCCACTCTGGTCGCCGATGCATTTTGAGCCGATTTTATTTTTCGCTTTGAAACCACTGTACGACGCAAAGAGTTCGATGAAACGAAAAATATTTTCTTGCATCCAATAGCGAATTAATTATTAATATAGTTCGTGTTATGCAGTTTCTCTAAGGCGATTTTCGGACGCTTCCAACATCATGTTATTATTCTGAGATACGATTCGATGAAATTTTCTTCCTATTAATGGCGAATTCCTAATTTATCAGACCTGATCCTCCTTTTACATTTATATCGATATATTAAGCTTTTTAGAAGTGGTTTAGCAAGCACTTTTAAAAGGTCTAAATTTTCTTTTAAAATTAATTATCCCCTCAGGCTCTTTTGGGTATAAATATGTTTTCTTATTGATGGAGTGCACGGGTCCAATCTTTCGTAGGTCGTTCGTCAGTTATTTTACTTTTACGAGTTTTCTCACCGAACAAGCAAAATTAATATCCCACAAACTATATCAATGTATTAATAAGCTATAAGTATTTTAATTAATATACTTAAATAAGTTCGCTCTTTAAAATTCAATGGTTGTCTATGTTAATAATGGTTGGTTATATGATGCGTGTAAATATATGCACGTGTGTGTAAGTGAAGCTGTTTTAAATTTGCTTAACTTCTTAATTCAGTCCGCCACTTATGATCTTGTGATCGCCACTTTTGGTTACTGCTCAATAAGTTGACCATTCTTAACGTAGTGCTTAAGCGAATGAGGTGCAGAGAACCAACGAGAGAATATCCGTGCATCTTCCAGCTACACAAATGTATTTAGGAGGTTATCGAGGTATGAGAATAACAAAATAGCCCTCGGAGAAGTGAACACGATAATTCAGGGATGTTTTAATGGATAAAAAAGGTTAATATTTATTGAGTTGCAAATATTGTCATAAAGGTTGCGTGTTGAACATCATAACATTGAGAGGCATTCAGAAACGGCGGCAAAAGCGAGAGATGTTACTCACAACGTGTGGTCGTGATAGCACATGTGAGTCCCTCTCACTTTCCCTTTCGCAGCTTTCCCACGGTTCCATTCCTTCCATATTATATGTATAGGTGGCGCCCCCCGCCGGCAGTCCCTTCACTCATTTCTCCTTTCTTTCAGGCGCTATTTTTTAGAGAACACTTTCATCTTGAAAGGGGATTAATTGCCGGAAAGCAACCTCCGAGCGAAGTGGAACGACTCCCCCAAAAAAGATCGTCGTGCGATTTTGTCGCCGCGATCTTTTCGCGATCGTCTTTTGATTCGTCTGAAGATGGCGCCGCGGAGACGATCGCGTTTCGTGTGAATCGAAATGGAATGATCTTTCGGCTGCTTTCTACTCCTCTGTGTCCTTGAGTTCCCTCTTTGTGTCTTCCGATGGAAATCGGTTCCTAGCGTCGCAGCACGTCAGTTGCATAGCGACGCTTTGCGGTTACGTCGGTGAATGGAAATTTCATCGGCGTTTACGTCTCAAGCAAGACTTTTTGCTTTTTAGCCAGGAGTGCCCTCTTTTTTCGGTTATGAGCTAAATTACTGTTATTTGGATCCTCCAACGATTGCAGTAAGTCGAGGGCTTTACAAAGCACTTTTAAAAGTATAATTTTTATTAGGATTCATCCTCATCCATACATCCTCATGTACCATTTTTCAACAAAGAACTTTTTAGTGGAAGTCAACTGAAATGGAATAATATATCCTGTTAAAGCGGTGTAAAATATTTTACGTCAAAGAAACAACGGAAAGGGTTTTTGTGAAAATGAGGCTCATGGTATTACCTCCATAATTGTAAAATCCCAATCATTCCAAACAGTTTTTTCGAACATAACACAGGAACTTTATTAGTTTAACTCATTAATATGTACTCTCGAATAAATAGTATTTAACCGTTTGACATAAATAATATTCGTTTTATTTATTTAAGTATCTTTCGGGCACTTTAATCATGGTGAAAAGATTGCTGAGGTTTACTGCGAAAATGAGTGAAAAATAGTCGAGGAATAGAATATTCATTGCTTAATCAGTATTTAGCCCTTTTAACGTACTCGGTGTAAATAATTGTTCGAAGGAGCATGAAAGTGCATTTTTGACGGAGTGATTCATTCAGATATTACAAAAAAAGGAAACCCGTGTCTTCCTCGTCTACAACGTCATCTGTAATTATTCGGGAATGATCCATGAAATAAATTCTTTTAGTGTGTTTAAAATATCTTAAAGTGGATGAAAGTACATTCGTTCCTTGTCAACACATCTGTGGCTTTATTTATCGCATTGATCCTTTAGAACTCCATTGTAGTATTTCAAGAAATTCCCGTATAACTTCATTCTACAGCTTCAACTCCCCTTCTATTCCTATTTTATTAAATGCGATTGTCATAACACGTTTCTCTCCATCAAATATTTATACCTTGGCGATCGATAATTCTTGGTCGAGTCTGAGATTTTATCCTCGAAGCTCCTTTTCTTTGACAATTGCTGTATAAATTATCCGACACTGAAAAATTTACATTCGATGCTCTAACGGGAGCCAATTTTCCTCCATAAAAATCGTTTTTGCTTCGAAAAAATATTCAACTGCTACTTTGAGGACCGGTTCGTAAACGATACTTTCATGTCGTAAGGTTATCGCCGCTTCTTTATTTCTGCCTGTAAATGGTGCTGAAGCACTCGGAAATCGTTGCGGGGGAGCTTAACTCATGATCACGTCCAACTTTGCAACTCGGAGTTTTTGCGTTGATTTTGCGGCGGAAGATGATTTCCTCCGAACAGGAGTTTCGAAATAAGTTAATATTGCGCTTCACAGCTTTCGACAGCTCCTTCGATGCGGCGTTTTTTGCACGCGAAATCTTCGTCTTTTTTAAAAGTCCGGGTTTAACGCGTTCTCAATGGGCCTCAACGACGTAATTTGAGGCCCATCGAATAATAGTGGGCCCCACAGCGTGTGGAGAGGTTCTTCATCAACGTTCGTTTGTTCTGCTTATAGCATTCAGGCTCAGTGAGGAAAGCAAGGGCATACTACCTCACTCCTCACCCTGTCTAGTAAGCCTCATTTCCCTCTCCTAGCATGGTTGAGGGGATGAGGTTTCAAACGGCCATCGGACGGAAGACATTACAGACAGACTCGCACATATATCTCTTTTTGTTGTATTTGATTTTTGATTAATTACAAACAGTCGCATAGTCCATACCCCAATTTTATATATTTTGTTTGTCCAGGACGAAGCACGTGCTTTGCAATTATTACCACCATTATTTTTATTTTATTAATCGTCGAATCTCTAATATTAAACTCAGAAGTCGATAAAATTAATTCCAACAACAAGCATTGAATAAAAATTCAGATTTTGGCAAAAATTCTTGCTTATAGTTTAGTCAATTTTCTGGCCTTCCAAAAGTTCATGTAGTTTTATTTCTTTAATATGTTATTATGACCCATGAAAGGAAACTAATTTGCAGCTTCGAAAGACCTTTATGAACTGCGCAATTTTCAAAAAACAGCAAATTTTTTGCACTTTAATCGGTGTTTGCTCAAAATCTCCTAAAGTCTGCGTCCTGAAGAAAAACTCAATCAGTTGTATTTAAAGATTATAAATTGTCAAATAATAAATGATTTGAAATTCATTAGTGTAAGGTTGATTTAGAATTATCAAATTTAACGTGGTATTTATATTATCAAAGGATTTTCAGCTCTATGATTTACACATACCATATATTTATTTTACAAATACAATATATCACGCCGTTGTAAATTTCTCGAATATACTTCTTTGACTTAGGGGATGCTATCGTCTACGAAAGTGCGTCCTATGAAATTATGAGAGCCCTGATATCTTTAGTGGAGCTGTACCTAACTCTCCAGTAAGAAATAATTGCCGTTGATATTCGCAGATTGTTGTGTGACTCAGTTTTAGCACCGTAGTCCTTAATGGAGGAAAGTGTATTGGTAGAAAACTGGATACTCATGGTCAAATCACCACAGTAACTTCATCCCAAAAGATGGGAATAGATAAATAACATCAGAGGTATTAAGTTAGTACATACACTTAAGTCCCGCTGATCTGTAAATCGATAATCCGAAAGCTCGTTTTAATCCGCACAGAATTTTTGGAAAATTTTAAGAATTCAAAATATAGTTTTAGGGAGAAAAGGAATGAAATCAAAGTAAAACATAGAAAAACCACGCTTTAAATAACTTTTACAATAGTATGGTACAACATTTCTGTAGCTTACCAATGTTTCCAAATAAAAACTCTTTAGCTACGTCAGTATAATGTCTTATTGAACACAAAAATAATTGTTACTATTATGGTTTTGCTTTACGTGAGGAAGGTGTCCGAGGCACAAAACAATTTGAATGTCTGTGTTAGCTTAAAGAAAAAAGGAAAAGACCCTCGATTTCGTACCTCTGTTCCAAGAAGATGAGACAGACGTGGCGCGTTACCCGTACTTCTCTGGAGGATCAGATAGTACGTGAGAAATCAGGAAATGTTAGCACCAGTGGAATTAAAAATTAAATCTTCGCGAAGGAAACGCGATAGAAAGGGATTATTAGAATGGTGGACGCATCAGCTGCCAGTTGCATAAGTACGTGTTTACAAGTAGGGGTCCAAGTACGTGATTTTTCAAAGAAGGCGTCCTTGGAATTCATCAACATTTGATTCCGCTTACACTCCTTTTCTCACGATCCCTAGTCTAGGGCGACTCCATGTTGGAATCAGGTTGGCCGAGTGATAAGAGAGGACTCTGCTATCGACGACCTCGATGACGTCACAATCCTCCTTTGAACGAGTATAGCGCTCTACGGCGACCTCGTCCCCGATCGATTCCACAATAAGGCGCATTCTTCGGATTCACGATCACTTCTTGTTCTCAATACATTCCGACAGTTTCAGATATCCTCCGAGAATCAACTACTGTTTTTGAAGATTTTTTCCATGCATTCATCGGGAACATTTCGAACCATCTAGCACTACCATATGGAACACCGTTTCAAAAGTTATGGAGCTGAATTATTAGGGAGGAAATACTCAGTTTCTATTGAATTCAATTTTCGAATGATGCCGTTTCACATTAAAGAATTGAATCCTATTTATTTTAAATTTTCCATCGCCATGAGACATAAGTTTGGGGGTAACAACTGCATACTGAAATTAGTTTATCTTTCAGCGTTTCATCGTTTAATTTCAGTAACCCATAATGTAATGTCTCTTAAAATAATCATTTGCAATGTTAATTATAGTGGACTTCAGAACGTGTAGCAAAGATTAACTTACAACAGCAATAAATACCAATTTGTGGCGATTAGAAACCGGGTGATATTTATTTTGAGAAAAGTATCGAAATATTTATATTAGTGTAATATTCTGTAAGAGCCGCAATTTAGAGGGAGAAGTATAATATTGGGAAGATTTCGCAGACAGTTAATGTGCGCGAATCAGCATTTTGCGATAACATCCTCTGAGGTGGTACTGAATGTACGAGCACTTAAATGACATCTATCGTCAGGAATAGGAAGGATAAGACTTGGGCTTTTAGAAACGAATGGAGAAAACGACCTTCATATTTGAGGAAATCAGAAAAAGAGCTAAACAGCGGCGTGAGTGTACTTGATGGAAGAGACAGCATTTTAAACAGCCGCGAATTATATAACGACATCTATCGGCGGAGGCGGCTTCGGAGGAATCGCTTTCTTTTCATACCTGCACCTTTTCATTGGAATGACTTGGGCCCTTCCCCTCATTCTTAAGCTCCTCCCACTTCATCAATATGGAACAATGCCCATTGGTCACGGGGTCCTTGGTTCTCTGGTCTCGTTATGGCCCCCTGCGGCCCTTCCCTCTCTTGCCCAACTTGTCCCGGGGGGCATCGTCTCCACCCACGCCCCCCCTCTTGCCTCTCCTTCAGGGATTCTTTCACAGAGGGATGGGTTGTCTGAATCCAGAGATGTATCTAGCGTATTGATCTTCTCGGCGTCCCTTCCGAAGTATTTCAGCTTTAACTTTAATCATTTTGTCTCCTCAATGCTCGGAAGTTCCCTATGACTTGGCTTTTGGATTTTCATTGGTATAAGGAGTCATTCTTTGAAATTTTAAATTCTTCAGTCGGAATTGTATTTTGTAACGGAACACGTTAATATTTTGCTATGCTGTTTTTGTGCAATGAATTGAATTTTGTAGAAAATTAATTCAATGCGATTGCTGAGGAATGATTGCCTTTCATTATTTTACATCGCTGAGCCAAGCTGATTGCCGGTGTGGGAGCCATCCACCGAAGGGTCTACTTGACTTCCCTTTCTTTTTGGCTATCCACAAGTTATCCGTTCTTTTAATCCTCTGACTAAGCGCTAAGTAATTTTGATAAACAAAGAAAAATATTAGACAAAACAAAATTTCTTACAGATTATTGCCTTCCGCAAAATAAAATGTTACCAACGTAAATTGTTCCCCTCTCAAACTCGTGACCCCAATGAAAGGCATTCACAAAAAACCCTCTTTTGCCTGCCTTTGAATTCCTCCTCAATTAGCGATCAAAATATTTCTAGAGGGGAATGATGCTACTAGCCAAGATGAGGAGTGAGGTAAGTTGGCCTTTCCATCCTCACTAAATCGTTATGTTATGAAAAGGGGACATTTCGTATAAGTATGCCTCATAGACGCTCTTTGCAAAAGTTTTAGCATTATTTAACGAAGAGTTACCATGCAATTTTTTTCACCACTCATACCTCAGCGGTATTGTATATCATATTAGCTTTCATAAAATCCCAGACATGACCTGGACATAGTTAATTGAATATCACATTTTCCTTTATCGAATATATAGAAAAAATCTATTCATAAAGATTTCAGCAAAATATTCTTATGTTGACTCATACGGAATCAGATTTCATTAACCTTTCAAGTATTTAGTGACCGTAATAAAGTTTGATATTGTTTTCCAAAAGATTCGGAAAAGATCGACAATCCTTATTAAATTTCGATTTATATATTTTCTTCTATTTATAAATTATGTTTAAATGAAATTGTACTTCAAATAAAGTTGTGATATGACCGCGATGCCATTATCCGGACAAAAATGAAACCTTTGAATACATATTTAAAACATCAACATCGCAATAAATTGTTTGGAATCGTTCATAAAGGTCCAAGAAATTCCCCTTTTTATCGGTGATGCATTGATGTGAGTCTTACAATTACCATTGGAATCGTTTACGGAACGGCAATAATGTCGTGGGGTTCGAATGTGTCGGCACCTATCGAGCTTCGAAGGCACTATGCATGCGTGTGGGAAGCCGGACCCCCGCGTTCTCCCAAAGGCATTTTCCAGCCTCTATTGGCACATCGGTTACGCGAGCGGCAATTTCATACTGGAAGAATTAGCATTTATGGGACCTCGACGCCGATTCGAGACGCAGTCCATTTCGCCGCTGTAAAACGGACACTTTCGATGGGAAATTCGCTCTCATGAATTTGAAGAACACGATTCTCTCGGGAGAGAGTTTTCAAAGAAAGAAGAACAAAATGCAACCGAATGAGAGTTTATTCGTGATGAATACGAAATCTGCTGCATGTGGGATTTGAACGCTTTGTTCTGTGCATTTGATTCCCGTCGTAATTTATTATCTCTGGTGAGTTTCAAGACCCATTTCTGTCGATGGTTAACGCGGAGATGACGTCTTACCCATGATCAGGGAGACCTTTTATTAGATGTGCTAGCATATGGCACCAGGGCCGCGTTAGGCCTATCTGGGTGCAAACATCATTTGCTTTAAACTAGATGCCAAAACCATAAATTTCCTGATCTGCAGGTAAAAATCTTTTCAAAAGGCATTGAAAATCCAGTTTCTCTTTTTCCCAGCTTACATTGGTCACAAAACCAGAAACAGTTAATGCCTATTGCAAATGATTACATTTAAACAGTCAGCATACAGAATATTTAATTGTC
Organism: Ladona fulva; assembly: GCA_000376725.2. Taxonomy (NCBI): domain Eukaryota; kingdom Metazoa; phylum Arthropoda; class Insecta; order Odonata; family Libellulidae; genus Ladona; species Ladona fulva. The sequence continues at coordinate 253,895 of KZ308419.1, read as the reverse complement.
AATAATTCGTATTACTCTCGAGTAACATTAGTATCTCAATGCGCGTAACTTAAATGATACGATTTGTAGGGAATGTATTTTTCGCATCTAAATATGAAAGTTTATAATAGAAATTGTGTTGCAACATGAATAACTTCGATAATATCCATTGAAAATATGTCCCTTTTCTCCTTTAGTTGTCCATAATTCTTTCCTCTAACTGCCACCAATATTTTTTTCTCATCTTTTCTAGACAAGTCGTGTCTATCATATAGAAAACAACGAAACATGTCGTTGTAATAAGAGTAATGGTTGGCTACGCTTCTGCTGCAGCCCCTAAGATGCCGCCGCCCGGCTGCGGTGCACCCATAGGACGGCGCGGCTCTACATAGCAAATTGTGTCCCAAAATTAATGGACATGAATGTAGGTGTCAGTTTATTAAACATACCCCTTTCAGAAAACCCCCGCTGTGTACCCATTTCCGTATGGATATTCTCAACAGCTCAAAATTAATTTAAGAATCAGGAAATCCCAAACTCGGCCTCCTTTATTGACGGAAAAAGACTTCAATATCTCAAACATTGAGGTGCAGAAAACATTCGGGACAAAGGAATGTGAAGAACAAGCAAACAAGAAATTGCAACGCGAATATAAGGCTAGAATCATAATTAATCCTTCAATTATGCTACATTATTAGCTAAACCTTTTAATTGATGCTAAAGGATCGTTACTCCATTTTTCCATGCATTACTGATTAATGTATGAATTCTGTCAAAAAAGATAAATTTTATTTTTGACTTTTCATAATTTTAATGAAATAAAATGTGGAACGATATGAATTTAGAGCATGTAAAAATGTAGAATTTAATTCCTTTCAAGTGGTTAGATTAAAACTTTGAATCGAACTCCAAAATTTGCACAATGCTATTTACTCGTAAAACTACGATTGACAGTTTCGATTTCGTTAAGCCTTCGTTCATCATCAGATCACCATCACATCACAGATCAGATCATTTTCATATCTTACGTTTTTCCGCATCTGGAGTCAATTTCTCCTGGTACGGTAAAAAACGTTAGATCGGAACTTCACTTTACATCATAGAAGATATCGGCAGGTACACAAGTCATTGCATATTTATTGAGATCGCTGGAAATATAGTAACTTTTCACTAAAAGGACATTCGAAATTCCCAATATGCGTCGAGTTTATTGAAAAAGCTTCTCAGTTCTCAGGCGTTCTTTCGGTTTAAGATCATTCGAGAAAGCGGACACAAACTCGAAAATAATTAACCAAGGTATCGTATAAAAATGAACTTCTTTCCGTGACCAATCCGTAACTGGTTTCTTCTCAAAATGGAAATATAATTCATTCTCTCCGAATATTCATTTATCGCAGTCGAGAGGAGGGAGTGATCGTGTCTCTTCAAGTGAAGGGCACGGATAAGTTGTTTATCGGAGAGGCGACCGTGTTTATTCAAAAAATATCTTAATATTCCTCGTTTGATGGAGATTGAGCGGCGCTAGAAGATTAGCGAATGACAACGCGGAAATGCCCATCGGCGTTTAAAGTCACGCATAAAATAAGTGAAATTAATGATGAGGGAGACATTCGATCGCAGAAGCACGAGGAGAACTAGAAAAAGCGGTACAGCAAGAGAAAATGGCTAATGTATGGTTATAACAATGCGGGAGTGGGGAAAAGTATCTTGTGGAGAATATATAAAGAGAAGGTCAATAGCGCGAAATGGACAACTCTATACAACTGTCACGGATCATTTATGCGGACGGATTAATTCAGGAACATTGCAGATAGGGATTGACTTAAGACGACGTAATTTGCATGACCATTTTGCGGAATAACTATTATCATGGACTGAGAATGATTCTAGGAACATAAGATAGAGAAATAGAGTATTCACGTTGCACTGAGTTCAGCTTCAGGTGATATGGACTGCTTTAGTTGTTGCAAATAAACCTGCGGCGCTGTATATCTTGCTGAGGAGTCATTTGTTTTGTTTTATCTGTGTTGAGATGATTGTATGAATGCAGCAGTTGAATCGGAACTTTCAGTTTAGCAGTGAGAATTGTTCAGGATCTCCTTCGCCAACATTGACGCAGTGGGTCGTAAATAAAGTTTCTGTTCAATCGGATAGGTTTATTATCTCAAAGGAATCGATTTAATATGCAAAATCATCGATAGAACATTATGTCGACTTTAGTGGTAATTTCAAATTTGGATTTTGTCAATCAAGAGAATGTAATATATTGAAGTAGGGTTACTGAAATTCGTTAATTTACTGGTTCAACCACAGAAATCTGCGGTTAATAATCTCGATAAATAAATTCTGACAAAAAAGTGCCTTCCATTCGATTTGACTGTTTTTAGGGTGATTCAAGGCGACTATGCTTCTTCTCCCAGAGTTTGAATGTAGTTATAGATTAAAAGCAAGGGACAAGGTTAAATTTGCATGGAAAGGGATGCACCTGGAAATATTCCCAAGGAAAGAGAGAGCAGCCGCCCGGTAAGTGGACGTTCCGAGTTCGACTCCCGGTCTAATCACATTTATTTTCATATCCATTTCATATTTTCATTTATTTAATTTCCTTGGTAAAATCAAAGGATCGTGGACTATAGTCGCTCAATTTGTGCTTTTCTCAGAAATGTGAGTGATAAATGGTTTCATGAAGTACCACTCTTTTACCCTCTTGCACCGCATAATATTCCGAATCATAGATAGCTTCTCGTAGTCCCCTGAGAAACACCAAACCGTGGAGATCCCTCAAAAAGACCACATCTCTGGGATGGCATCGGCTGGCCGTGGCTAATTTCGTCCAATGTTTATTCATCGCGTCGAGAAGCACCAGTCTGTCATTGGAGGAGGGAGAAGGAATGTGGGGAGGGGGCGGTTAAAGATGGTAGGTGGATAATCGGCGGGTGGCGGAAAAGACACTGCCCGGAGACATGTCGGGCCTATTTTCTTCTTCGACTGGTTTCCTGCGACCAGGTAACATTCTAATTCGATCCAATTTGCCCTCTCCATCGCTCCCCCTAGGCCGTCCCGTACCATCCCTTTGCTTTTATATTTTATACATGCGCCGTTGTGTTTTCCTCGGCTTTTTTCTCCTCGAGCCATCGGTGGAGATTGGCGACGATGTGGGAGACGGTGGGGACGGAGGAGGGAAGGCGGTGGGAGGGAAGGCGGTGGGAGGGAAGGCGGTGGCAGGGGGGCACTTATCATCATCATCTCGTAAGAGGTTGCTGGTGAAATGCTACGTGTGGAGTATTGCCTTGTAAGGGGCACAGACACGGTAAGTTCGGTGAAAGGATATCCAGTACCTGGAAAGATTGGAAGTATAGGAGTTCAAAAGATTTAGTGGTCAGAGAAAATCAGAATTCTGAGGTTGTTACGAAGAATAAAATAGAGTAGAGAAATGATGGAAGTGATTGGAAGTAGAAAAGCAGGATTTTTCACTATCCAAATAAGAGAGAGTAGAGGAACGTATGGTAAATAAGAGAGCGATAGTAAAGGTTACTGTGAAAAGATAGAGCGTAAAAAATCAAGAAACTAATAGAATCTCAAGAGGGTAACAAGAAATTGATAAAGTTATTTTCATTTAACTTTTACCGGTTAAGAAAATACAGAAAAACAATATGTGTGTGGTGAAGAGGTCGCGTTGGGCTGCTTGTGGTGATGGAAACCACATAGGCTACAAAAATGTATTAGTTATTAATTATTAATTTTGTAATTATATAACAAAACAAAAAACAAGAAAAATGTTTCAAAGGAAACTATATCCTATTAGTTAACTTTGCAAAATGCCACACACGCATTCACATAGAAACACGACGCTTCAAGTTTCGACGCTTAAGCCTCATTTTCAAGTCATAAGACTTATTTTCATTTGAAAAGTTTTTCCTGTTTTTTCCGTTTGTTGTTATGGAGTACTACAGAGTTACTAGCCAGTGTTACTAGGTAGTGAATTTTATTACTAATTATATAAACTGAAAATTGATTCGGACTCCAAAACATAACTGCCTGATAAATGAGGAATGTTCCAGGCTGGTATTTGCATCATGCTTGAGAGGAAATCTTCCTAAAACCTGACTTCTCGTCATAGTAAATCTCGTCCAGTGATGGAGTACGTATATAAAATCAAATTAAAACATTCCCAATACAAATTAAATTTTTGTATTTACATTACCATTACATTAGAACATTTTCAGGGTATACTTCTATTCAAAATTATGAGTTAGAGCGAGAGGCGGAGGTATGAAAGAAGATTTTGGATTATTTATTGCGAAAGAAAAGAAAAACACTTAAAAATGGTTTTTCACCTCCAAAAAAATCGCCTGTAATTGCCATTCTTTTCTCGAATGACGCAAAGGTTTGATTCATCGCCAATTTCGACAGAGGACGAAAACCGCAGAGGATAATAGAATGATTGCGATTCTTAGGGACCTGTAATTACGTGTCTGCTTGTTTTCATTGTTACTTTTTGCGCCGTTAAATTGAATGCGAACTTTTCGCCGGCGAATTACTTAATTAAAAGGAAAGTTTAGCGATGGCCAATTCAAATGAAGCGTTTTTTTCTTTCAAGAAATCTGATTTCATCGCTGCGCCGTCCAAATCTCGCAAATAAAATACTTTTATTCATATTTTGGAATGCTTAGCGATTTATTTATTTACATTTTGGTCGGAGTTGAATAATTTTGTTAATAATTTTATTCTTAAGCGTTCCTTCCTCGTAATTTATAATCATTTCCAATACTGCGATTTATTTACTTCACATCCGCAGTTGGCGTTGGTACTGGGAAGCGAAATTCATTAACATAATCTTCGTATACAATTACAATTAGCTGTATGTTGATATGGTTTGATGAGTAAACAAGACCCTGTTAACCGTAAGATTACGTTTAGATAGCTCCGTAAAACTCTGGCAATCGCCTCCATGATAGAATGAGAATGACCTAACTCTTTCTAGCGAAATTCTTTGTCGCAAACGAAAAACTCTTCCTCTAGTTAATGCATTTATCTATCGGAAAGAACTTTATCTGATAAAGCGAACAAAATTGCAGTGAGCTAAATCTGTCGTCGTTCAGTAAGAGTGCTTGAGGCGAAAGTAATGCTCTTGCATTTGATTAAGGCCGAAGAAAAGATAACACCAGACTCATTATGTATTCCAAGTCCCCTGAGGGACGAGGGCACAGTTAAACGGTGCGTATGATTCAGATAAAGACCTAAGACTCAGTCCGGTGAAACGAGGCGGAATGTTCTTCAAGCCTCCGATCTTCTCAAAAAACACCACCTCTCGCTCTTTACTTCCTGTTATAATTCTCATCGCTATGCAGCTTTTTAATAAGGCATGGTATGAAGTTCACGAAGAAGGTGCTTTATCGTGTCTAAGATATATAAATAGATTACTAATTTACGGATTAAATTCTACCTTCAAAAGGAATATGAATTTTATGATCAGTCTTCGAGTCCCTAATTAATTTCCAAGTATAATTATACACATAGCAGCTAATTAAAGGATTTCTTCTTTTTGTATTTTATGGTTAGTAATTTTAATGGAAGTTTAGCCTCTAAGTATTAATGCACATTCATAAAAATATCAAAATTGCAGTTGTCACTCAAATAACAATCAAAATTAAAACAACACATTTTTAAGAAAATTAAATAAACACACGTATGAATTGAATATTCGCAAATTAAAGTTAAATAAATGGACATGTTGCGTCCCATCAGAAGTATGAGTGATATGCGGTTACAGAAGGCAATGTTGTCTTGTGTTGCAGAAGTGATGATTTCCTTCATTATCTTCATTCTGGACAATGCTTTCGCTCAGTAAATGAACGATGGTAAAACGCTCTATTTAATCACATCATCTAACTGGAGTAATTCATATAAAAGAGTATACGCAATTATTTAGTGAAATTACTGTGGATAGACGGGAATAAAAGTGATCTAATGAAAGAGCTAAAATTTCATATACGCAGCGAAATTTATTTACCCTTATTCAATAATTATATGCCAATGTTTCGATTTCTGCGATGGAAATCATTGAAGTAAAATGGTAAATTAACCCAATCCCTATTGCATTTCATAACACTAATGATAAGATTCCACACTCTCCCGTCCACAACAGCTTCGACTGGATCAAAATAAAGAAAGCAAGAACAAAACAACCTTGGATCATAGACACAACATTCAGAGTTTGCCAGTCACACATCGCTCCAACATAAGATGTTTAATGAAAACTCATTTGATCGGAGCAACAACATTTTTAAAAGGTTCTTATAAGTTACAAGAAATATCATTGCGTTGCTCCCTAAAGTTGCCTTCCATACAACCTCATTGGTCCACTTCATCCGTTCGTAACCGAGCAATCACAGAGACAATGCTATTGAGATCACCGTAAGACCTGCCATTCGAAAAACCTCTCCACCTGTGAGAGAATTAAGCCCATTGCGCCGCTATGAGTACTCTTTCCTCCCACCACCTTAGAGGTGTACACCACACGGCGAGTGAAATACCGAAGAAGCCAACTTCGTTTAAGTCATAAATGGAAGCCGCAAATCAAATCCGATCTCTAATTTTTCATCTCTCTATAGGGAATTTCCTTTGGGTGCGGCGCGGGCGGTGATTGGCCCTTGTCCGTTGGATTCCTTCCTCAATTTCTGGCAAAAGGGGAGGCATGTATGATAGCTAATGAGAGCCCTGAGAGAAGGAAGAGTTCTTCTCCCTCTCAAATATGCCCCACGCGCCCTGGACACGGTCAAACTTTTTAATTAGCTCGCCCCCAATAACGAGAGATGTCATTAGAGGCAGCGATCGCCTTAGAGGCGAAGGGATGGCCTTTGTGAAGCAATCGAAAAACTCCCATAAGGCCCCTCTTCTTGGGATGCAATCTTTTTTCCTCCCTCAATTACCCTTGGAGAGGTCTGCTCTGGAAACTCTTCTCTGTTCACATAGAGCGGGTTTATGAGGGAGTGGCGTGGGGAGGAAGGAAACACTGGCAGAAAAGGGAAGAGTGACCGAAGGCTCTTGATCTTGGCGCGGAAGGAAATTATTAAGGGACGGATATTGAAATATTTACTGTTTTTCAATTGTATATTTACATGTGAATGAAGTAAAAGTAATATTTTAAAGGTTGGAAATCATAATTGAAAAGGCAAAGGGGATGAAAATGGAGGAAAGATGCTGAGACTTGATCGATCCTAAGGTCGATTCGATCGACATATAGAATAATATTAATGCGACTTCATTCGGGCGAGATTGAGACTATCAAGTCTCTTACCAACTCTTCTACATCTACTTATAGATAAATACCTTGCAATCCGCCTTTCGGGGTGTGGCAGAGGGTGTAAACACCAAGCGTTCGAGTTACCTCTTCAGGTTATTCTTATCGCGTATCATATCCCTGAAACTATTTGTCCACGCATCTTTTTCTCTTATTTTACTCTCATCGTCAGATCCGCCGAAGTAGCAGAAGGGGGTGGTATGATACCGATTACATCTTCTGCAAACGTACTTTCTCTGAATGTAGCAAGCGATCGTAGCCTAGCTTCTAATCTCCTTTCTTTTCAAGGATTCCCAACCTGCGTCTGAGAGCACTTACATAACGCTTGCTATTCTATAGAAGCACTTTTTAACAAATCGTATCGCCTTGCGCTGCACTTTCTTAAGTTCGTGAGCATTCGTTTCATCCGCTGGGTCCCATATACTCGTCGCTCATTCCAAATGGGGCCTAACTAACGTGAAATAACATCGATCTCTAACCTTTTCATCGCATCGACCTACCATGCGCTTTATAAAACCGAGCTTTTTAGTTGATATACTGCAGATTTTTCGAATATCTGTGCACTGTTTAAATTATTTGTAAGGGTGATTCCAAGATATTCAACTGAGTCGAATACATTTATTTTTCTTTCCACTAATCTTGTACGGGTGGTTCTGACGCAATTGTTTCCTTTCGAAGAAGTTTACTACAGAGAATTTATTTTCATTAAGATCTAGCTGCCTTTTTTCACACCACTTTGAATATGAACTAAATCGTTTGATAGTGAAATGCTATCTTCGTCGCTTGACATTTCTCTATATATTACCGAGTAGTCTTAATAATAGAATAGCTCAGAAAATGCGGGTAAGAGACGGGAATAATCAGTGTATTCAGACGCAGGGTAAACCACTGGAGTTTCCGGAATATAGATCTATGAAACTGTAAACCAGCGTTAAAGGATATTGAAGCAGCTTAATCAAGCTAGGGATAGCGAGTCATTGAAGTTACCGGATGTCCCGTAATCTATGAGACATTATGTCATATATGTCGGAGGTAAAGCCTTATCTCACTGTTCTGTCCCGGAAATACGGAGATGGGAGAAATATCCTGCATTTGCGTCAGAGTAACCACGTAATTGAAATTGCATGGCCGATACGCTTTCCTTCGCGTATGAGTGTTGTTGGGGGCTTTTGAAAAGCACATTGTTCGCTTCGGTTCACAAATTTTATTCTATGCTTTTTTTTGGAAAACAGCGGAGAAATTACTTCTTGCTAATTTAACAAAATATGGCTAATTCCTTTTTTTTAATATAGAACGAAAATTTGATGCGCTTAAGTATAATGAATTCCAAAATATCCGACGCTCCAAATTTGATCACCGTTTGCTTGCGATGTATTCAGAATCCAAATGTGGCAAACCTTGCGATAAAACAGCGTTTAAAAAAGGAATCATGCAGAAAATGGTGGAAATGCCTTATTTCCATATGTAATGAAACATAAAATATCTTTACATCCAGGAATTCTTGGAGTTGGTTGGTAAAATAAATTATGAAGGCTGAAATAAATTGGACAAAAAAAGTGGCAAAGAACGGTAGATAAGTAGTCATAGAAAGAGAGCGGTCGATAAGTATTTGCTTTCAGAGAATACTAATCATTTACACGAAAAGGTTGCCCCTAGAATAGTATTTTAAAATCCCAAAGTACCGTGAAGTGGGTGAATTAAAGCAATATGGGGGAAACGGTAACCAAGGGAAGGCAATCGTTGCATAGTTGAAAGTGAGACTTACAAGTCCCTATAACGTGGAGAAGAGGGGAGAGGGAAGGAGAAAGGGCGGTGTGGGAGAATCCGGTGGGCGGACACTTGTTCGTAGAATGTCTCGCAGGTGGGATAATAAAAAACCCGAGCGCCTTTCGAAAAATGAGAAATCATTGTTGTTTTTTATTAGTTATAGTTATTTATCTCGTGAGGTGTCCGTGTCACTGGGATTCTTTACGGATTTTTGCACGCCTTTTATTTCGTGAACGAACGTGAATTATGAAAACCAGTTTGTGTCTCAGTCGACATTTGGCTTGGGGTGCGTTCCAACTTTACCAACTTTTTTCCGCGATGATAATTGTAGTCGATTTTGCGAGATTCGTTATCGCTAAAGGCATTCCAAGAGGATTTTTTATAAATCATTTTCTTTCGTAATTGATAGCAGCTTATCTCGGATTTTTATCTCTCGAGTATTTTATATAACGCACTATAGCTGACAACGGTTATTTTGAGGATGAAATATTTTATCGATGAATCGATTCTCTTCTACGAGAGGTTGATTGGTTCAAGATGCTGAACTGGGGAATTAAGAGTTGAAAAACAGCACCGGTTCTCTAAACAACCATATTTTAGTCTTTTATTTTCACACATGTACAGAGAAAAAATAGTTAAGGTAACTAAATTGGGTGGTTTATCATTACGATAACCTTCCTACATCTACTGCGCTAATTTCGAAGTCGATATTGCATCTCTTTGAAACGAATACCCCCAAATCTAAATGTGATAGCCATAAATCGAATGTTTAATTTGATGTCCCTTCTCTAATTCACGAATTTCTTTATAAATCTATCATCCAAGTTCGAAGTAGCCATACTTGCTTCCTTAGGGTAAAAATGAGTGACTTTTGTTAAACAGAAGATCAAAATTATCCCGTGTAAAGATTATCTCATCTATTGGAAATTTTCTCTCGTTTACATACGGCTGATATCGATTAACACAAATTTGTCGAGAACCAGCCCATAAATTTCGTAGTAGCCTATTTTTTTGCAGACAGGATTGTCTCATAGATAGCAGTATTTATCATCTCGTGTACTGAAAAGTTTAGTTTCACAAGTTATTGATAAACCTTAAACCATTGAACTCAAAATGTTTAATTTCGTAGACTCAGCTGTTTCTAAAACAACAGTAAATTTTTTTAACAAATGTAAATTCGATTTAAAATACAGAATGATAATGTTTAGATCGACGTGCAGTTCATAAATCTAATTTAGCGTTGCAAGAAGTATTTTCGGCGAATATTTTCCCTGTGGGCCTTAAATTTTTTCGTGTTAACGGCTGTTTCGTGTCAAAGGATATTTCGTGTTATCCGTTATCGTGTTAACCGTTTTCCGCTGTAATGTACCTGATGATGATCCTGTAACTGAAAGTTTTGTGGGATTAACTGAGAACTGTTTCCGTGTGTGTCTTGGAGAGAGCGTTTCACAATCTCGGGCGAGTCACCTTTAGTTTATGAGCTCAGGGATATTTTTGTGACGCAGTTTGCTTTGTGCGAAGCATAGATTTTCGCTAGTAATTGTAATAACTTAGACAGGGTTTAGGTGTAGTGGCAAACGGAAGATGCTTCTCTAGGAATGACCAACGATAGTGAGAGAAGAATGTATTGATGACATCTAGGCGAAGTGGTGTTGCCAATCGCCACGGGTCGTCTGAGGAGCGTGGATAATTGCAGCGTGGAAAAGGGAAATTGAAAGGGTCGAGAAGGAGAGGATCGAAAGGTGGGGCGGAGAGAAATAAGCGGTCCCCCCTCTGGTTGGCCTTTAGCGTGTGGACATGGAACCCCAAGGGACTCTCCATTAAAAAATAAAGAAGATTTGGGCGGCGGAGGAGAAGGGAAGAAAATGAAGGAAAGGAATGGAGGAAAGAAATGCAAGAACAAAAGATGGAATAAAGAAAGATGGTGCATTAGAAGCATTTGAATGTGGTTTACGATAATGAATCAATTCTCCTCTCGAATCGAGTACAAGGAAAGGAATGTAATGAGCTATGTAATGGAATATGAAATGAACTGGTAGTGGGGTGGATTAAAGGTTATTAATACACGATTTAATTACAAAAAAAGCATTGGAAAAGGCGATTCGAATTGGTCATTAAATAACTGCATTGGAGAAAACAGAGTATAGTTCTAGCATTGTTAAAAGTGCTTCGCTATCTGAGGTCATTTCGCACGTAGACCCCCAGAAATCGAACCTGAGACCGCTTTCACCAAAGTCGAACGCGTTGCCCAATTGGCTATCCAGGAAAACACAATAATTCTGTTTTAGATTATGTTGCTGTCTTGTAATACCTTGCTTTGTTTACCAGCATAAATGCCATGGAAAGAAATGTCTCATTGATGATTCGTGTTTTAATGTACAGTTACGATAAGTGTAATGTTAACTTATTCAAATCCTTTGGTGGTAAGCCTTTATGGATAACGCCTGGGATATTTGATATTCCATAAATGATTTCTTTGATTCAACCTCTCCCCTATTACCTTGAAAAGAAACGCAGGTTAACTAAGAATAAAATGCTACGGTTCTCACACAAGATTAGTTCGTGTTATATAATTAAAGGCAACGGTTATGTAATACTCTCGTTGAAGCTGTGGAACGACACGCTACAAATGATGGAATAAAAGTTATTCTTTTTGGTATGACCCGAAAAGTTTAATGTAACGTTAGACTTACTTTCCTTTTATTTCCCGCTATTAGTTAAAGTTTTGTGTATACAAAACATTGGAAAGGTGATAAAGACATTACTCTCACTACAACGGTTATTACTTCTTTACTCGATTAAGAGTTTCATGAAATCGTTTCAACCCGGAGAAACTGTATTAAGATTCAGGAGTTGGGGAGATGAGCCCAAAGCATCCGGGTGAAATCCGGAGAGGATGAGGTCGTCTGGATAACACGCAGGAGAGAAATTTTGAAGTCGTAAAGGCATCGCAAGAATCCCTACATATCCGAATCGGCGTCGTTATTCCATCCCCCGACTTAAAGATAGTGTTAACGCATCCCTTGTAAGCACATTGTGTCGTTGCTTTGTTTACCTGAAGCGTTGTGTACCTCTCGAAGGCGAGCGATCGGGGCTTGGATTTTATAACTTCGCACGCCTCCTCCACTAACACTCCCTCTTTGTCCTCTCTTTTTTATCATCACGCTGCGATTGCCTTCTCGAAAACCCGTTATGATGATGGGACACCGCGTATTGCCCCAGAGGATCTCTCTGCCTATCTCACCATTATCTTCCATACAACAGCTCTCGTCTCTCTCCGTATTACACCCATCCCCTCCTCTTTATTGCCCTTGGATTCCTTCTCGGGGGTTGGTCTGCCTCCTCATATGGACTTAATCGGACTTGGATATCTTACGGTTACTTCTTTCTTGTGACCTGCGTCGGAGCTTGGATGACCTCCTCCGTCCTATTGTTCTAATGTCCATGCGTTGAAATAGCCTTAAGATAAGGAAACAAATAAGATGGGAAATGGACGGTGTGGATAGTAGTGCGATGGAGATTTAACCATCTACTTAGACGGAAAAGACGGGGAAGCGACTTGCCGTTTTCTCTCGGTGAATGGTGCTGTTTTTACTCCCTAGAATTTCAGTGGTGATCACCCTGGATGTGCTATAGGTTCGATGCCTGAGACAAGGTGTTTCGATAAGCAGGTAGTGTTTTGGTGACGCTGAACTCCCGAGATTAATCCCCTGGAATTCGCTCTTTAGTTATTAAAGAAATATCGCGAGCTATTTTGTTATCAATTGACTACGTCAGTTGGTGATAGTATGAGACCTGGTGAAATACGGAGGTTTTTTATTTATTCCAGAAATGCTTCACTTAAGAAAGAAATTAATCAACGCTTCTTTTCTCTAGAGGATGCGTCGGAAAGATCACCGATGTAACACTAGGATTGAAATCTTACAATTAGTTTGACGAAATCGTGACAAAACATAAGATCTTATAAACACTAGATTATATCGTTTGATTTTACTTTGCACCAAAGAAAAATAAAGTTTTGCGTTATACCAAAATGTGGAGGTAATCTCACTTGAACACCCGTGGACGTAAGTCAAAGTATTTTTATGTTTACGTACATTTAAACCCTGCAAGCCGCCACTGGAGCATGAAAAGGGGTGTAAAAGCACCGATTATCCTATCACACCCTAATTGCTTTTAGCTTCTCTAATAATTCGCGGGAAAAACAACCAGAGGTAACTATCCTGGCAATCACTTCCCTGAATCGCTTCTTAGTTTTTTCTCTCGCGCGTTGCTAACTGGAATAACATTATCAGCTATCTATAATAGATCTGCAGTGAAATAAACTAGTAGTAGTATTGTTAAAAGTGCTTCGACAGCTTAGGACATTTCGCAAGTAGGCCCCCACCGGGAATCGAACCCGGGACCGCTTTCACTGAAGTCGAACGCGTTGCCCACTTGGCTATCGGGAGCCCCATGTGAAATAAACTTTTCGAAAACCTTACATCGGTAATCAATCTCCTATCCCTAAGCGAAGTCCACCTGAGAGATTCTGTCTCAGCACTACTGTCGGACCTATACCCTTGGCAAATCTAAGCCGCTCTAAGTTGAGCCATCTCAAGATCGGAGACTAATCTTACTTTGTGAGGATCCCAAATTGCACAGCGATACTCGAGTAGAGGCTGAATTAGAGAAAAGTACGGTATGTTTCCTCGTCCCTCCTGAGAATGTAAATTCTATCTCGCATTAGTAAATATTCATACACTTTTTGGTTATTAGGGAATCATGTAATAAAAACCCTATAAGGGGTTTTTTTATGTAATATTGATTTCATTAAGATCGCTCACGTTTTGCATATAAATGTAATGGACAACCCTTGAATAGTCATGGTGTGAATTGTAGAGTACTGAAAGGTAATATAAGATTTAGCTCTCAAACTGAATGCGTAATGGCTTACGATACATTTTCCGTTTTGACACATGGTCCCGGTGAATTTTTCTGTTGTCCCGGATTGATTGAAAAACTCGGATAAAGAATGTTACGTAAGATACAGAGATACCGTTGGAAGACAAAAATCATACTTATTGACGTTCAAACGCAAAATTTCATAGTTATTGATGCTGCACATGCTAAATAGTGTCTTAAAAGTATATACATTTAATTCAGATTCAGCTTTAAGGAAAAGTACCGGTTTAACCTGCTTCGGAATTTGACGATTCTCGCTTTCTTCCCACCAAAATATGGTAGCCATAGTAATAAGGACTGATTATCATATTCTCCGTTAGTTTCAACCAATGACAACCGTATAGCAAACTAAATATAAAAGGAAAACGGTTTCCTCAATGAATAATTGACATGACATGGAGAAAATGATTTTTATATTCACTTCACGAACGAGTAAAATTAAATTAGCTAGTGCTTCGTACCCAACGGCTGCTTTACTTTTTCTTACAATTTAAATGAATTATAGTTTATGATTGTTACTGGGTTTCCTTTCCGCGAATAATGAACTATTTTTTCTTATTTTTATCTTTTCTTTCACGACTATCTTCGGTTTAAAAATATTTCTTCGTAGACAAAGTTCGAGAAGATTTATTCACTGAGTTCTTGGAAAACTTAAATGCTGTTCTTCTGTATCCGTGAAGTGACGGTTCCCATCATCTTAAAAGGTTGCGTTCATCTGGTTTGAGTTGTCACTGAAATCTTAAAGATGTTAACATACCTACCCACGTCCATTTGCTATTTTATTTTAGGAACATCGCGAATCCGTGTCTCAATTAAACGTCGTGTTGTGTCAGAATCTCACGGAGAGTACATCTTATGGTGACAGCAATCTTTGAAAGATAAACGCATTGATTGGCATGATACGATCCTTAAATCTCCATCAAAATACAGCATGTTGCCAACGACACTGACTTTAATATGAAATATTATACTTACCTGTATTCAGTAATTTATGCCATGAGTACCTATAGCTTATCTAGGAACAAAATCGTAGTTTTAAAATATTATTTGTAGCTATTTACGCTCAGGGGACCCTAAGGGGTGTGCATTTTCAGAAGACTCATTTCACCGTACGATTTTTGAAATTCGCACATTTTGAACTTCGTTTCTCCGTTATTGGAATGCATTCGCAGTTTCATATTTAACGGATTGGTAAGTACGATAAAATTACAGATTGTGAGATATTTATTTTTTTAACATTCTACCGCTATGTTGTTGCGGAAATCGTAACGTTGAATTGAATACGTTTATGGAAATATCAGCTGATTCTATGCGTAATTTTTACGGAAGATTTCTTAAAATTCAGTCTCCAGTTGTTAATTTTTCATCTTACATTTTACACAAAGGAGTGACTACCGGGAATTTACATCATTACACAAAGAAGTGACTACCGGGATATGATCAAACCCTTTATAAAAAAACGCGTACCTTACTATATCCAGACATGTCACTCGCATAGGTTTTATATCAATGGATGAAGTACTTAACTATATTTACGTTTCATCTTTTCCAAAACATTCCATTTAAGAAACGCAAGTGACAGCAAAAATTGTGGAAATTTCGAGTTTTTTATTTCAACTCTCGATAACTCCCTTAAAACAATGGCTTCACATTGTGCTGCACCCGGCCGTTACTTACTCCTCTTCACCTTTCGGATATCTGTTGAATGTACCGTTATACATCTTCGTTAAGTTTCTCCAAAATGTGTTTCATATAAGACTGCGTTCCCGCCTCTCTCTTTCCCCTCACGCCAGAGATCATATCAGTTGGGAATCGAGTTTAACTGAGTCGGCGACACAGGCCTCTCTCCTTAAAGCCGTGTAAACTAAGACAAAACAGCAGTCAACGTCAGCAGTGAAGGACGGTAGTTGCGGAGGAGGGATGAGGAAAGGGAATGGAAAATAGCAGCCGAAGGATGGAATGCGTATTTGTATATCGCCGTAGAAAGGATGTGCACACATATTAGTTGAATCTGGTAGTGGCTTACAATTTAGACACTTCAAGGAGAGCAATCCGCTTAGAATAAATTTATACAGAATCAAAGAAATCCGTCCAAACGTAAGAGAAAAGATATATTTTGTTGATAAATTTCAACAGTTTATTCTCTATTAAAACAACAAATAATATTTCTGCAATAATTATTACTTTTTAATTCGTGATATTTCTCGAAGTACTTTAGAGTCAAATAACGTGAGATGACATTCAGAGGAAAGTATCTGTTTCGCTGTTCTGCTAAATGAACCCCTCCCAAGCACTCATTTGTTTTCGCAGCCGTGTTTATTCGGTGTGATCGTCTAATTGACAAGAAATTGATCACCCCTCAAAATCATCCTGTGGGAACAAATAAAAATATTTTCTGTTTAATCGCAACAATGTTCTTCCTATTTAACCAGTTTATGATTTTTGATATAATCAACTTATCTAATATGAAACGCAGTATTATATTCATGTAAGTAATGAAATCTTTATGTATGAAATAAGAATCTTCTATGGGTTGCAAACAACTTACTTTTCACTGAAGACTGAACATGGTATGACTTATAGCTATTTGTGTATTAATATGTAAGGCAAAGAATAGTGCGGTCAGGAATGAAAAAAAATACCCGAAAAAAAAAGATGAAATTTTTGATAATACTGAATTTGTTCCCAAATGAAAAAATAGCTCCTTATTCTACTGATCAAAGAGTACGCAGACAATTGACTGACCTCGCATGCGATTCCCTAAAGTCGTACGCGCCGCAAACCATTATATGCCCAAACCCAAGTACAGTTGACGAACTTTATAGTACCTGAATAGGGATATCTGTTTCTCTTTCTCATTTCATTCCTCGAATCGATCGCCATTGCTGCCCTCTATTATTAATCAATAGACTTAGTAAGGGACGCGCTCTTTATAAAAGGAAGCGAATTCCCGAACGAGCGTCTTCGGAATGAAAAATCACTCGCTGTCCACGCGAAATGAGTAATTAGCCGTAAATGCGAACGGACACCGTCTTTCTTCTTTTTCGAATTTTCTAGTTCATCCCAAACGCCGCATTCTTCTTTAAATGCCAAGTGTCGACCTCTGGAGGCGAGCGCATGAAACATTCATCTCTCCACCCACGCCCACCCCACGCACGCACTAAAACTACTTCCTCCCAGAGGCCGACGAGTTCAATTTAAATTTTAATGCGTCGGGCGGTCACTGCCTGGGGAAGAGCCGAGGATTGATGAATCCACAAGAACCGCTCTTAGCCGTGTACTTCCTTTTGTCATTGCCTCTTTTAACGCTCAGGATTTCGTGTAATGAGGGATATTGCGCTATCCTCCATCTTTTGTTACATTGCTGTTATTAGAAGGGTATACGTGCCCCTGACCTGCGCATGAGCAAGACTTAGGTGTTTATTTCTCTCTTAACGTCTCTCGTGTATTATCCATCAAATATATGAAGAAATGTGGCTAAATTCAGCCACTTACGTTAAAGATGAAATTCATGCTGGTGTTATTTATTTCAATTTACCTTATTCCGATCTCGTTAACCATATATTTTACATTAAAGAGAAAATGTCGCTGTTTTTAGGGGATTATCGCCGGATTTACCCTCCTCAATTTGCCGTTTAAGTTTACTTTTGAATCTGGGAACTCACACAAATTTATTTGTAGTGGTTCATAATCAAAGAGGCATCAAACTGAATGATATAATTTTAGATCTCGGTACTATATAATCGTTTTTCTGAGAAAACAGTCGGGAGGGCGTACTAAGGGTTGCATCTAAGGATATTTGATCCAAAAGATCTATTGATTCAGGTAGTAAATCTATAAATATTTTGTAATGGATTTAAACATGCTAGAAACATGTTGTGTGACGAGATAGTTTAATAAGTGTAATTTTTATTCCATCATGAAGATTCCATATTTAGTAAGTGTTCGGATTGAGTTACTCGAATTCTTTTACGTTGTTATTGTATGTTCCCTAGCTTTAAATGTAAACTTTTCACGTACATACACAGTTATTTCTTTCCTAAAAGCTCAAACTTAGCCGTATAACATTTCCTCTAATTTGTGTTGCCATATCAAATTCTGTGGTCCATTCGTCAATTTTAGATTTTGATAATTCGTAACACATTGTAAAATATTTTTCTTTCTTTTCAGGTAAGTACCATTTGAAGTGGAATACCTTAAACGCTGTTGTCGATGTCAGCACAGATCTCCTCATCGTCAAGGTAAATCTGTACAACATGGCGCCAATGATACTTTATGCGAAATATTTCGGTAGGTCGCTCAAAATAGGCGCTGTGCATATTTCGAATATTTGCTCTGCTCAATTTACGATGTTCGGCTTCTAATTTCGAAATGCAGGCGTCGTGTGAAACGCTTAACCAAGCAGTTCCAACGAGGCCATGGGATCTCCGCTCATTGGCTGCATTTCCAGCGTAAACCAAAGAGTGCTATTTACACCGACGCGTCCGACTCACTCGCGGATTTGCTCTCCAGTGCCTTTCGTCGCTTTTTCTCTTTAGGCTAATCTCCACTTATTTGCTTGCTCCTTCATTCGTGCTTTCTTTGCATTAAGGGGTTTAAATGTCCTTAGGAACACAACTGCTTGTGGTCCGTAGTATTGATCTTTCTGGGATATCTTGCCTGATTGGTTATCCATTAATATCTAATAGAAATAAGAAAGAATAAAATTTCAAATCCACGATGTAATTTAAAACATAATTACAATCCAAAATATAGGCCTCGAATTTGTTGTAGGACTTGAAGAATAGCAAATAAAAAATCTTGTAACTTTACCACAGATTTCTCATTGGATGGCCATTCTATCGAATGAATACTTAAGTGATCATAGTCGTTTAATGAAATTTTGGTGGTAAAATTACAAGATTTTTTGTAAAAAATTAAGTAGTTCCACTTCATGTCATTTTACGGGGACCATACAAAAGGCCCCACTTTATTCTTTCACGGGGGCTCCAAACTTTGCCTCAACGCCAATTACATTATTATATATTAATTAAAATTCTATATTATTTGTATTAACCATATATACATATGCATACATTTCCGGATGATCTACTGTAAACTGTTCTCATAATTTACCGCAACTTAATCCATTACGTATCTATTTACGTAATCTATTTTTTTATTATTTTTGTTCCGTCATCTTTTATTCATGATAATCTTCTTATTTTCTTCCTCTATTTGCTCGATTGAAAATTTCTTAAACCTATGTCTCTCTGATTCTTTCCGCATCCCAATAACTTGATCAAGAAGATGGGATTACAGATGTCCTAACGGAAATATTAATTCAAATATCTTTGCTTAGCGGACTCTTGGAAAGCCAAGAGAGAGGCGTGTTCCCCTTTGTAATGGCGGTCCTGGGTTCCATTCCCGGTGAGAATCCACAAGAACGAAATAACTTCACCTGCCGAAGCACTTTTAATATCGATATTTGCTTAGCTCTCTGAAATGTGAGGGTATTCCACAAATATGTGGTAGAGATGGTACTCAGTCCTTAAAATGCAGTAATCTTACCGGTTTCCGCTATATCCGGCGTCCGCCTTTAGCTCCGCTTTCATTTTTATCAATTCCCATCCCTCTGCACGGGGATATTGTTTCTCGTTCTCTATCTTAATTTTTCATCAGCCCGTACCTCTTTCTCCATTCTCCTCCGCGATTTCCTATTTTTCCCTCAATCCTTTTCTTACCCACAATCCCCTCCCAAGCACTCATTTGTTTTCGCAGCCGTGTTTATTCGGTGTGATCGCGCCAAGAGACATAAGTTATGCGTCCGCGTGTTTTCTCAGGCGACCGCCCTTCCCAAGTGTGATCGCACGCCCCACCATCCTCTTTATTTATTCCCTCGAACCCTGCTTTCCGTTTTTCTTATGCACTCCTATGGAAAAAAGCCCTTTTTACTGCTACTAAAGTCTTGAATGTTTGTGAATTAATTATGTCACCATTAAAACGTTGTGTAACTAATTAATTTATTAATATTTCGTATTTATTTATTATTCCAAACTGCCACAGTTGGACACTGGGTCTGGTGGAGACGTTATCTAACACAGCATTTAAGCCAAATCATTTACAATTTCTTAATTAGTTGTAAAAGTAATATACACATGCAAATTGTAAGTATATAAACCTTTACACTAACTCATTAAAATGATTTACAAATCTATCGTTAAAAATAGCTCTTTCATTACCTTAAATTAACATGTACACGACTGGTCGATGCAAGTATATCCATCGTAGAAACAGTTCTCGTGTAATTTAAATCGATTTTAGATTAATTTCTGAAGTTAGCGCTGAAAATCAAAAGAAAGAATAGTATTCCGAGTAACAGTGAGATGAAACATTGATCACATCTCATCAAATACAAACTTTACGTCTATTTTCGTTGTGTATTTCTGGGGAAAACTAACACGGAATATTCTGTCGGTTAACTGAGTATCAAGGGATTGTTTTGAATTTCTTTAAAGTATATTTTTACAAGAAAGCTCTTCGAACTAATTAACAGGATTGTTTTGCTCCCAACATAGAAGCGTGGGAGTTTCCGAGGAATCTCAAACACGAAAATCGCAATAGTCTTAGACCCAAAGAATAAATTTCAAATTTCTTAATTACCGCTGGAGGCATTCTAAGTTGCAACTCCTTCAATTAACATCGGATTAGCCTACAAATTTCGACTCAGTTTTTCCTTATTCTTTGGCATCGATTTAGGGAGATTTACTCTTGGGATCTAGTCTCTCGCTCATGAAATCGTGAAGCGCAATTGCTCTTTCTTCTTTTTTAATCATTGAACCGTTAAAGTGCTTCCTCTTCCTCCTGCTTAGGTGGATATATTCAACGCCTGTCTCTTTAAACACCACCTGCATTCATGTGAGAAATAAAGCAGGATATTAATTGTGAAATAGTTTTTCATCTTAGCATTCAAATTCCAATATACCATAGCTTGAAGATGTATTAAAATTTTATTTTCCTACCAAATAATTTTTTATCATTAATTAATGCCAACTTTGATAACAGAAATAGCTTTGGTGAAACCCAAGCTAAACGTTAGGTCCGTCTGTAAAGTATTCAGCCCTAAGGCCGGTTGGGATCACATCCCCTCTGTCATCAGCTACGAAAAGCTAGGAGAGGGAAATGAGGCTTACTAGGCAAGATGAGGAGTGAGGTAGTTTGCCTTTGCTTTCCTCACTGAGTCAGAATGCTGTAAGCAGGACAAACCCATGTTAGTGAAGCACAATGACCCTACGATTAACCTTGCCTAAAGAGAAACCAGAATTATGCCATTATTCAGCATAACTCATACTTCAGTATCTTTTTTCATCACAACCATGAACAAGACTGAGACAAAAGTGTGCATTTCTCTCTATCTCGTACCAAAAGACAAATGATAAACGTTTCGTTCAAGAAGATATGGTAACAGGACCTAATTGATAACCCTCTCGAACATCTCCCACCCATTACTTGGCGCTGCAACTACGTCATAGAAAAACTGAACCAAAAATTTTATTACGATTTAAATAGTTTAACTTCCCAAAAATGTATTCCATCCTTTAAGTATATTTTTTTATTTTTATAGTAATATTACGTCTAAGATACTCGAATCTCCCCTTAGAGCCATTGAAAGAGGGCCCCAGTCAAAATTCACTTCCACTGCTCAAAATTTGTCAAAACCGCGACTATACTTTTACGAATGGCGATTTAAGCGTATTCCCAAGGAAACTCGTAGTACTCTTTTCTCTTTCATAGTTTATCGAAGTAAAAGAATAAAATCTCTTCGCCCCAATAAACCAAGCTATCCAATAGATGATAAAGCAGCTGGGACCGAAATTCTTTTCTAATAAATTAAAATTATCCCGGATTTCGATTATTCCAGTTGAAAATCCAGGGGGATAATTAAAGTGGAAATCGCCTTTAATTATGAGAGGGACTTTTGGAAGGCCACCATAAAGGCCGACTTTCGAAAAAAGGTGATAAATTACCCAAGGCCGATTGGATGTCTCCTCCACTTCCATTCCTCTTATCTGCCTCTCCATTCACTTTCCTTCTTGACACCGCTCTCTTATTTTTATGTCCGAGTTATAAAGCTCTTCTTCCTCCCAACACGTTAATTGCGTCGCGCGACCAATGCGTCGGCCGCGCGAGATTTGGCCATGGAGAGGTTCTTATGAGAAACCTTTTCTTTACCCTCACGTGTCGTAAATAATTGTTGGAGACATCGTGGAGAAAACACTCCTCCGAAGATGCTTTTCCTTTGAGTGTTTATTTTCCCCTCTAAGAAATAAATACTTTATTAGTGCAATAAGGATGCCGGTACGTACTGAACCGTAAATTATTTGCCCCTGTAAAGGTTACTTTGAAGGAGGCTGTTTTTCATGAACAATTTATCGCTAATATCAAATCAGACACGATCAATACTTCAAAATATATGCAGTCTAACGTTATCGAGGCTATTAAACTACATTTTTCATCGAAATTTAATTTTTGATGTCAGTGAATCGATATGTAAAACTCTAATATCGTAAACAAGATATAAATTTATGCAAACGCATTGCTCATAATTGGTCTTCTTATAATCAATTATTGCACATACATAAGGATGATTTAATATAAAGTACTTCATTGATATGAAAAATATTAATGCGCGAAATTCGTGAACAATATTTTTGATAAAGCTGACGTTTTACATACACAATTTCGATCTTGTTCAAAGAATTACAATGCTTACCTTTCTAAGATATAATCGTAAATAACATTAGTGAATAAGTGAGTACAAATGATATAATTGTAAAAGTATATTCGTAAGATGTCCGAGAGCATAAAGCGGCATAAAATAATAATTAAGTACTCAGGAAAATGTAATCGAAATTATAATTCTCGGTGTAAAAATAGAATATTTACCCCAAAAGTGTAGAACTATGGATAGAAAAAGGCTACGAGTGTTGAAAGGTTAATTGATGTTTCCATATCTAAATTTTCTGTAACATTAAATATTAATCTCCCTAACTGAAGGTGATAAATTTCCTAATATTTGTTTTAATTCGTGATATTTCTCGAAGTACTTTAGAGTCAAATAACGTGAGATGACATTCAGAGGAAAGTATCTGTTTCGCTGTTCTGCTAAATGAAGGTCGGAGCGCGCAAATTTCGTAGACAAAGCCTATAGGCATAAAAAGCAGCGGAGAAGGTTCGCCGGAAGGAATTTCTGGGTGTAATGGGGAGTCTTGAGTAGGGTGGAGATGGAGGCTATACATTTTGGGGTCCTCGGAGGGGCAGAGGAGAAGATGAGCTTTCCATCTCCCGTGATGAAAAGACTGAAGTTTCGGGGATTGTGTACTGAAAGGCAACACAAAAGTTATCTTTTAGAGGTCACCACAGTCAGGTGAGGGTAATGATCTGTCTCTTCGCCTCATATCGACTTTTTTTTCCTTATTCGTGGATGACTCCATTTACTTCACCTTTATTTCCATCCCCTGATTTTGAGTATGGTTTCCTACACCAGTTACATGAGCTGCCGGGTAGATTTATGGTTAGGCGCACTTGGCGCTAGCTGAGGGCCTTGGTTCCGCGACAGTTGAGCGCGTGACAATTGAGCGCGTGACAACTGAGCGCGTGACAACTGAGCGCGTGACAACTGAGCGCGTGACAACTGAGCGCGTCTCACCACTAAACTTAACGTAAAGCTATGTCATATTAATTTCTGACAATCTAAAAAATAGCATAATTTGTAAAGTACTGTCATAGTTAGATATCTCTTTTTTAACTACAGATGACGGCAGATGTTCTGTTTACTCTTAAATATATGTTAGATAACTATTTTTGAGGGTTTTTTTCGCCCCCCTTCTCTGTGGGTGTTTTTCTGCACAGTGGGCTTTTTTCTTCGTCAACCTTCAGTTGAGAAGACTTTTCCTCGCTAACCCAAATCTTGCTTTGGTTCTGTTGTTGTATTTTTACTTTTAACTTTAAATATTAGATTTGACTTATATATTGACAATTGAAGTTAGGTGAACGAAAGCCAACTTGGACTAATCCCGCCTTATTAAAGATTTTATTCATTCATTCATAATTTCACTACTTTAACATTCTAATTTTATATGAACGTTATTTAAATTAAACAATTTGTATTAACACAATTATATGTTACATTAATTTCTTACAATCTGACGAATAACATAATTTGTCAAATACTGTTATAATTATATATTTCTTTGTTTAAGAGATCTAACTATAGCATTATTTGTTAATAATCTATTAAATTTCTTCGGCACTATTTCTGTTTACTCTTAAATAAATATTGATTACATAAATTCTCTTTTTCTTAAATTCAAAGACTCTTAACGCACATTATAATATTTCAACATTCTACTGTTAAATTAACACTATGCAATGTATTATTTTATATTAACACTATGTAATGAATTTACCATATATATTTATACTTTATAAGTATATTATCAATACTCTAATTAATATTTTTACAGTACATATTAGATAATTTGTCTCTTCAGAATGTTAAGTCTATCAACAGGTTATTGTTAACGATGGACATACCACTTTTAAATCGATAGTTCGTATATTCTCCCCGGGGTGGAGCGAAATAGTTATATTTGTATAAACTTCTCCTTGTTTTATGAAAAAATGGCATTTTCTTCGTTGATGAAATTTAGTGGTGGCCTCTGTCTGACCTTTGCGCGCTGTGCTTCTGATGGCCAAAATCCGCCCCTGCCATCTAGCAAAGATTTCAAGCTTCTTAAATGCTGATTAAAGGAGGCGAGTATAGTGAATCTATAGTATATACCTATAGTATAGGATCCCATACACTACCCCAAAGTGAGGCCTGGCCAAGACAACGTGAAATTGCTCAACGGCTTTTTCTCCGCTCCTACCGACTATTCTCTTAACAAATCCGAGTTTTTTAAGTGCTCGTCCACATATATTACGAATCTGGTTACCCCCGTGTTAAGTTATCGGTGAGGGTTACTCCAAGATATTTCACCAATTCTACTGTTGATAATTTCCCCTCGAAGGCTGTGCGAATAATCATTGGCATTATTTTTCCTTTCGAAGAAGTCAATTACTGAACATTTGTCAATATTGAGCTCTATTTGCCAATTATCATACAATTTCATAATTTTATCTAAATCAATCGAAAGGGTTAATCTATAGTATGAACTTTTTATTTCCCTATAAATTACCGTGTTATCCGCATTTATCCTAACTTTACTATCAGTGTTTTTGCTAAGATCGTTGATAAGCACCCTTTATATTAAATTTGTTATAACCTAATATAAATCTAATATAAGCGCTTTCTTAGCAACAAAATTTGAAATACTGAAGCTAAAAATTGAAATTGAAATTTGGAGCTACTAATCCTAGCCTATGTTCTCAAATCGGACAAACAATCATCTCGACCAGGGAAAGGGACCCATGAATTCGGATAAATTAGAAATCTGTGGGATTGGCCAAGTGGCAACCGTATCTCTATAGCGTCGCTTCCTGAGATGGTTGCCAAGAGCGGTCCAGCGCCTGGTCGTTAAGGGAATATGACACCAATGGCAAAGTGGGTGGAACCGCAGCACCAAGGGAGAAATAGTTCGAGGAAAGTTGTCAAATTCGCCGAAACTTTCGGAATGCTTTTGTGAGTTCTCTTTGAGGACGGCTGCCGCAGAGCAGTTATCCTCTGTCTCCCGAAACCCTATAGCTGAGCCTCTCTTACTGCTTCCAATAAAAGTGTGCGCAATGGAGAACTCCTTTGTCAAAGAATCCTATTTCCAGCTATAGTTTTTGAGACTTGTTTCCAAAATGTTTTTCATATCACTAATGTATACATTCTAAACTAGATCACTTCCAGTGTTTCCATGGATACAAAATAGATCCACAGGAGGAGAACGTAGTACATGTCGCCAATTTCTAATTTTTGCTGCTAACAAGTGCTTTTCTTAGTCATTTGACACGTGAATTCGAAAGAAGCAAATTCATTCTGATTTGCTTTCTTGTAGCTCTAAAAATTATGCTTTATTAGAAAGCTATAATGAGAAAAAAAATATGAAAGATGCAATGTCGAAACGGTGATATGTCAGCTCTTGAGTTTCAATATTATTACGCCCAAGTTTCATGTTAATGTATGGGTTTTTCATATGTTTTGAACAAAAATAGGGCAAAGTCTAACACACTTCGTTAAAATATTTTTTTTACTTTGGAATAGTACTTAACCAAAACTTCTGTTTGATATTAAAGAGTAAGTGGAATTATATAAAGTATTTCTTTATCCTTCTATTTATCCTCGGTTGAGCTTATCTTTTGTCATCCATTTATCTGACTAGAATTATTTCATTTTGGAATTCAATTTAGGGAGAAATACTTTCTGAATCAAGCGGGAGATGAAGGCGCTGTCGCATTAATAACAATCATTTAATTGTTTAAGATTTGTCACCGAAACTTCGGGGTATTTTTCTGAAATGAAGATCATTGCAGATTTTGAGTAGTGAAGTTCTGAGAAGTAATTTATAATTTAAAGTGGTAATTATCACTTATCCAGGGTCTTCCAGACAAAATTATCAACTTACGATGGTGTACAATCGGGTTTTGAGGCAGCGATTTGCGTTTAGGAACAAAATGTCGAATTCGAAAACCGAAGTATGATTTAAAGATGCATTTAAATTGCGTTCCGTCGCAAGTCGTATCGTCGACAAATATATTTTGGGAGATCGTAATTTAGGTATCTGTTTATGTTTCTGTCAATGGAAACTATAGGCAGAGTTTTACATGTGATCTTTCGTATGGTGTTGATGGTGGTGTTCAGACTGCTACCCAATTGATCTGGTTCCTTTGTATGCTGATTGCAAACATTATTGTACCAACAGTTTTCGCCATTTGTACGTGCGCTCGGGATCATAAAAGATCGCGAATGCCATTTGGGGTCGTGAATTTGCCCGGATTAGAGTGGGGCTGAGAGGCCTGCACAGTTCGCAAAAAGGGTATTCCATCCCCTTCTCTATTCTAGCAAATCTCTCGCTTCCCAACCCCACCAATGGAATCCAACGGCCGATTGTAATCATAGATCGTTCTCCGAGTTTAATTGCTCCAATGGAAGAGTTTTCCGTTCGTACACTATCAGTATTTGAGTCTTCATGGATATCCGGCGCTGTGTGTAATATTTTTCTTTCGCATTCTCACTAGCATTTGTTATCTATCGTAAATACCTCGATTTATGTGAATTGATTTGCTTATAGTACTGATATTTTTGGTTAGATACTATAAATATATGTAGTAAATCTATATTATTTGAGCATACTTCATGAAACAATGTTAACAGTCCAGCTAATTCAGCTTTTACGGAAAAATATTTTATGCGCTCTCCTGTGTTGGAAGAATCCGTAATAGACAGCGATTCATATAATTTCTTAGAAGCAATGGATAGAAAAACCTCGACTAAGGAATAATTCTTATAATTAAACATTCTAAAACCTGTGGAATAGTTCATCAATAGTTACTCAATATATATTACAATATTTCTCTCCTTCAGTTCGTTTCAATTGCACCATTTTCTCTGTCTCCCGATAAATCCGTGTTTACCCCTTTCATCCCTCTTCGCCGTCCGTAACCTCGCATCATTGGATAATTATCCATTGCCGTCCCCCGCTGTCGATTCGAACCCCTGATCTGGAGCCTGGAGAACCCCTTGCCTGGAGAGCCATTAACTGGTCTGCACTACTGCCCTTTGTTCCCCGCCGTATAAAATGGCCGCCGCTTTTCGGAATCATCGCTGCAATGCCCATTGTTGTCTCAATCGATGCGATGTGGCGCGATCCAATTTTTTCCGTTCCCACATTTTTTACGCCAAATTAAGCTTATTCGGCACTCGGATCGCAACCCAACCGCAGCAGAAATTTATATACTAAGCGATTAAGCGATCGGTGAACGAGCGCAAGTGCATTTGGGAGGTAAATACCTCTGCTCTGTTTTCCTTTAGAAATCGCCAACTCGTCTCGCTTTGCAAGAGCTTTTAACTAATTCTCGTTCGTCTCTTTCGGGATTACAGCGCTGATTAGAGAAAGGTTAAGGCCGAAGCAAAACTACGTTCTCTCTTCTCGGCTCTTAAATATCTCTCCTGATGCGCATAAGGTTAAGTTGTAAAAAATATTCGAGTGGGAGAAATTTTCGAAGAATACAAATAGAGAATCGGTAAATAAGATACAGAATATATGAAGCTACTAACCGTGAATTTCTTCCTTGAGATTTGGATCGAATTAAGTGAAAACTTAATTTTAAATACTTATATTTTAAAACTTAAAATCGAGAACAGATTTCCTCACTAAGCGAGGAAAAGGTATTCTTAAAGTAGCTACTTACACGATAACTTAATCCAACGTACTTTTGAATACGCGGTATGGCTGAGGATGTAAGCTCCTTTCGAGTCTAGAGACAATAATTATTCAATGCTATGGTCGTGTAAGTAGCACTTGAGTCGACGAAGATCCTGTGCTTAAAATTCCAAGCGGCAGCCGAACCACTTTTGCCCGAATGTGTGAAGTGATTTCCTAAGATTCCGCGATGCCTGTAATCAGGACGAAGATGAGAAGTCTGGACGGAGACAGAGTCTGCATTTAAGTGTCTCATTCGAAATGTATTCGATGGCGTCCAAGTGCCGTTATGTCTCCTTCAAATTGGACTTAATTTAAATAATCTGCATTAATTTTCTTATCCCCTCCTGCCATTTCCTTCGATTCATCCCGCGTCTTTCCCTTCCTCTACTTTTCTTCCTTTTTTGTCTCCGATCACCACAGCAGTTAAACATCGTTGCTTCTGAACCTCTCACATCAACTTAAACAAGAGTTTGTGTGTGTCGAATTAATAAGGTGTGGTAAAATAAGCGAATTGCTCAATTGTTTGCAATTTCCTGAAAATGGCTATTGTCAGGTCCTTTTATGTAAAACGTAATAACGTGAATAAATTGTTATGAGAGTAAGATTAATATTTTTCGAATCAAGAATAAGTCGAAAGACGAAGTCAAAGCGGTCACTTTAAATTTACAACGATTAAGTGAGGAATTTTCATGACCAGTGACTTGTTTATGTTTACTCTGTCGGATTTTAGATTTACTACTAATCGGAATACCTATTATTCGAGTCTTTAAGGGGTGGGGGTATATCTGAATGCATCTGTCTTTAATCTAACCACGTATTTCTTTTTCACAAAGGTAAATACTCGTATTTTCTAAATAAATTCAATTTGCGTAGGCGTTACTTCGTGGAAGAACATAAATATGTAAATGAGACTTTATATTGGAAAGAAAGAAAAAATTAATATTAAGACTTTATATTGTCTAATATTCCGTATCATATAGTGTTTTGTATAGTTAAAAAAAAGCAATGTCATTAGCGGAGCGTGGTTAAAAAAGGGCAAAATTGGCACAATGTATATAACATGTTAAACAATAAGGATTTTATTCTTCATTACACCTTCAACTTGTTATAGAAAGATTAAATGTTAATGTTGATTTCTTGTTGGGCTGTAAAAAACTTAACTTGTTAGCTATACCTCAGTAGTCGTTTACATCTCATCAAATAGCCGTTCCAGAGCCCAAATAATTCGAATAAATCCCTAATTAGCGTATGCAATTCTCATAGGTGTTGAACTCAGTTTTACAGTCTGTATCTAGGTGTGGTTCCAGAATCCTAATTTTTACCGGATTCGAGGCAATTTTAAAAGTTGCATTTAATCATTCAACGTTGGCTGTACTCGGCTCAGTGAAAGAATCATCGAGAAATGCTCCACGAGGCGAGGGAAATCTGAAACTGGAATTTCAAGCGATTCACTTTTTTGCCGTGTGGATATCCCCCATCATTATCGGAAAATATAAATTCTAATTTGTCGCGAATGAAATCTCAAGTAGTGAAAATCGACTAAAAGAAAGAAGTGACTTTCGAATTTCGGGCATTTATAAAAATTCATTACCTAACGTGGATTGCAATTTAATATCATTCTTCGTAACGACCGGTGGGATTCCGAGTATAAAGTTTCATAAATGGAAGGTATGCAAATTAGCGGATTTGGTTTAATCAAACTCGTTTGCTAATTGAGGAAGACGTAATCAGTTCCTCTATGTGTTTCCTTCTCTCCAACTTGCGCCCTGCGGCCTCCCCATCAACCAAAACAGTCATGTCCATGCAACCCTTTTCGCCCATCCTAATTACTCCCCCATACTTCTCTCTCCCCCTTTATGTATATTCATTATCTACTTGACCGAGCAGCCGACGTCGTCCTTACTTGCTGTTCCTCTGTCGAGAGAGAAGGGCATCATGGGATAGGCGGGGATTCGGACAGGAAATCCTAACGTTGATTCGAATTCCGTTTTGAATTTTTCTCCACACGTCCGTTCCACTATTCGATTTTTTGCGCCGTATCCCATTACATTTTTTCGCCTCTTTCTCTCCAGAGGGAAATTATGCCTTCCGTTTTAGAAAAACACGACAATAATCGCGTAATTGAATTCCTGTAAGTCGCGTATTCAAGAATTCTGCTCCGCCCGCCATTTCCATCCAAATCCGCGTCATTTTTCATGCTCGACATTTTAGTGCCGTTGTTAGCGATTTACTGCGAAACCAATTCCGATTGCCGATCTCTCTTATTCGATTTTTCGAGCGGGTCACGTGACAGTGATTGTTACCATAGAAACTTACTCTTAATGGTATGTGGTTGCTTACTCTTTACCGCAACAACGGGGAAGTATACAGTTCAAAAGCTCTTATATTCGTCATTTGAACATTTTAAACTTAGATTCTAACTATTGCTTGAAGATATGTATACGAAAAAAACATTACTACTACGGCGATATTATATTGTATTTCTTCGATGTTGCGTCATGTACGTTACGAGAAGTGAAAATTGCAATGTCTACCTCTTCCTACGGTTTTTTTTACCACCGATTCCGAGATAAGTTTCTTATGTATTTGTACGTTTCCCGCAACGGCGTCATCGTCGCGCCTGTATCAATGGATGTGATAATTTATCTATATTTTCTGGAAGAAGCTTCTTTATTTGTTGTTGTTGGTTTTATCTTCCAATCACCGCAGAAGACTTTCTAGCAATGCTGTGCTTTTGTTTCATTTTCTATAAGTAGACGCTCTTTTACAGATCTTGTTTCTTTGTTTCGATTTTAAGAAGCTTACATTCCTGTGTATAATCTTTGCTTCGTTCACTCGGTGAGTCTTGTAGACCGATTTATGAGCAGGGAAATGCGGTACTTCCTAATGATTTTCGCATTCATCTCCGATTTCAGGAAATTTTCCATACATTCATCGTTATAAAAGCTGTAAACTGTTAACATTTGTTAGTTGTTCAACGTACATCCGACCATAAAAGTTAGAAACGCAAATCCCTCCCTTGTTTCCGTTTACATTTCGGTTTCAAAAATCCCACTTTAGAATTTCCATTCACACACATCTTCCGACTCCGCATTTATCCCTTTTCAGGAACATCCCCAACTATTTCATCCAATCTGCTCCCTGTCCGGTCCTTTTTTTCCCCAGAGGCCCTCCGAGGAGGAGAATGGCTGCGGCAGAATGGCTGATGGCGACCTGCCGCTACAATTATGTTGAAATTTAATCATCTGCATACTTGATCATTTTCCAGACGACTGATCAGAGGCGAGCTTCGGGGGTCTCATCCCTTCCATGTTCCCTTTTCAGGAAGGGTTACCCTGAGGCCGAGGGAAGGGGAGATGACTTATGATTCAATCCCTCTTCCTCTCTAGGCGCACTTACCTCCTCGTGTCTCCTGCACTTCCTCCTTTATTGCAGTTTTATGCTATTTGGAACAGTTGTGTAAGACCCGAATCCCGGTGGGAAGCTTTGTTCCCCAAACGCTGTTCGCTGTACGGGAAAATGTATTGATTATACGATCACGCAGCAGTAAGACACTGGGCCGTGTGATGACGTTAACGTACACAACATTTTAAAATTGACTCAAATAAGTTCACCATAAGCACAATATCACCAAAAATAGTTTGCAAATAGACGTTGGTAAATAGTTGCAATTTAAAATTGACTTTATAATTACCCTGAAACAGCATTATCGCCCCTTGAAAATATGGCTGATCATGCAGGACTTTTCAGGGCTCTTGATAGGCCTTCAGGTCTATCGCAGTGGCCCCAGGAACCCCGAAGTTTGCACTGTACATAACCATAGCAGGCAATCCCTTATTCGTCTAGCATTTATTAGTCGGTAGGCTCACTCGTGTAAGTATTTAGTATAACATATAAATGCATAAAATAAAACAAATTGATTCTAGTTCTCACTCTCAAAGTAATTCCAATATTAAGTGACGGTTGATACTTCTATTGGTTTTTTATCTTGTTTTCCGATACCAGATACTCCCACCTCAAAAAGTAGCGAAAAAGGCAACTGAGAGAGAGAAAAGCCTCAGTGGTAATCTTCAACAGTCTTTCAGCTGGACTAAGGTAGCCTTTTATTCCATTCATACACATACCCGCGTTAAAAGGATAAAGGATGGAATAACGAAGCGTTAGGGGGGAGAGATTAGAATACCAATGTGATAAGCTGTCTCATAGCCTCGGACTGCCTCGGTTGCCTCAAGTGGGTTGCGAGGCATCTACTCGCTGCTAACGAAAGTCGTCTTCTCTCTCGAAATTCCCTTCTCTTTGTGATTTTCTTTCTTTTTCTGAACTTCTTCGACGCTTCACGTTACAAAGGTCAATGTAATAATCAAGATGGTAATAATCTCTGCTATCTTTCCTCCCACTGCTATATTTTACCTCTTCTCTCCTTTCATTTCTCTTCTTACGACTCCAGACCTTAAAGATTCACTTTCACCCCAATCCTATTCAACTTCTCGGAAACAACGTAGAACGAAATACTATGCGCTCTATTCAATGTAGAAATATAATTGATTTTCATTGGATCCAAATAAAACTATACATATACTTTTATTCTAATAATATGTAGTGTTTTCGTTAGATAACATTCTGTCATTCTCCGATGCTCCGTACATCTTTCTTAAGTTCTGTTTGTTAAAATTTAGTAAAATCTTTTCTTGCGATGTTCAATATCCATTTATATATCACTCAAATCATTCCATTACGAGGAAAGCACCTTTTTTTGGATTATAATACAATATTTCCGCAAACCTTATCCTCTTTAAATGGGAATATTGCTGATCTATTTTACTCTATCCCTCGATAAAAACTGAGTTCTCCCAAATCAAAGATTGCCACTCGTTTTGTTCACGTGCCTAGTGGAACAAGAGACAGCAAATTTCTTTTTCTGGTCTTCATTTCACCCCTGTCGTGCGATATTGGTCGATGATACCTCAACTGTTCGACTAGTACAATCTGCGCTTAACTACGCGATGAGTTTTCAAGAACTCCGAAATCTAAGATCTACCGGACAGTTGAGAGATACATCCTCCAAATGTACATACATTTCAAATCGAGCTAAGCTAATCTCTTCCATAGGCAAGACAGCCTTTATTGGTGGAAAGCAAATAATTCCATCTTTTTTGGTGCGACGCGCACCAAATCTACATTTTATTGACTTTTACAGCCACCGTATTACGCTGCTCTTGATCCTCCCTTGATCGCCGGCCTTATATTACGTAATTATGCTCATTTTATTTTCCTTCTCATTTGCATCGTTTTGTTTTCTTTGCGGTGCTCTGCGAGTCCTTAAATTCTTCGCCGCAATCGTCTCCACCTGAGTCTCATTTCCTCTGCCTTTTCTCCAACGATTATCTTAGTCTTCCTCTTTTCCTATTCACATCTTTATTTTTCTCTATATTCTTTTAAAACTCCCATTACTTTCTTCTAACATCAATGTTAATCTCAAGAAGTCGCAATTTTAACTCCGAAGAAGATAATAACGTTCCACATCTGCTAACGTCCTATGTCTCCGTAAGTCTCATCCATTACGATTTTGTTTCCACAATATTTTCACACTAATATAATTCAAATTCTAGTGCATATATATTATGTTATGCCGGATTTTATAAACATGTCATCGCTTTTCGTGTGGAATATTTGTACTATTGTAGAAGTATATTAGTATTTATTGCAGCGGTTGCCAACGTTTCATAGCTCATGCGTCAATTATGTTATTTTTATGAGAAATATGCCATCAGTACGAAGTACAGAGGTTAGTTATGTTATAAAAGTATGTATTCATGTGTATATTGCTTAAGAAAATTATTTTTTAATTTTAATCTGCATTCAATACGTCACACTCTGGCGTATGTGTCATAGGTTAGCCATTTTTAACTTTTGTATTATTTGAAATAGATTGGATGCTGCAAAATCCTTTTGGCTTCGCAAGAATATGCACATATGTATCTTTTTCATGCAAACACGTGTACATGTAACCCAATCTTATTAATGTCAAAATCGATAGGTTTATATTAAAAATTAGCACCGAATCGAGAAAATGGTAAAAGCATCGATCTAAATATAGTATCGGAGGCATCCTAGGTTGTACCACTAACAAGTGCAATTGCCAGTACAATTTTTTGTAGTTAATTCATATCGATGGTAACCGAAATGTATCTATTTAGCATTCCTAAATATGAATTTATGTTAATTAAGCTTTGTATTTCAGAAAATATTTTTCCAATAATCGTTTCCCGAAATTCCGCTTCCCTACTTTAAGTAATATTCATGAACGTTTTCTCAAATCACATCTTTCACCAACGTATGTGTTTCATTTACTCGAAGTATTCGAATGGTACTTCTATCCTGTTACCGCTCTCTAATGATTTTCCCGTTTTTAATAGATGATCATGGCTATTTTTTGTGCTTGTACGAGATCGTATCTGAAATGGCGATCGCGAAACTAGATGAAAAGAAAAGCAAACGCCTATTTGAATTTAACTGCCCAATATCGAAAATAAGTTATCGAAGGATCATCGTTTTCTCTTCCATTTTCCAAATGTTTTACGAGGTCACGTGACAAAGAACCGTTTTCGGCTTTTGAGCACAACCTTAAACTCGAAATCAATGTCTGAATGTCTCCATTAATATACGGAAGTGCTCTCGAGAAGTAATTTCAATCTCTTAGGTGATGTAAATTCGCATTGATAGATGCCATAAAATTGTTCCTGGTAGTTAAAGCGTTCTTTCTCGGAAAATGGAATACGCGTTTGTCGCTTCTGTAGAAATGCTTCATTACGAATACAGGACATGAAAGAGATCCTATCTTATCACTCCGAAGAATTCGGTCTCTTTAAAGGTCAGACGTAAAATATCATTATCTTTTAGAAACTTGGGAATCCATGGCTTTAATATTTAAATACCTTTTCGATTTATTTAGAACCGAATTACTTCAGCATTGACAAAATGAGCCAATGCCATGCATCTCATTTGCTTTCATTTACCTCTCCGAATACCCTGCCTCAAGTCATACACCACATTTACCGAATCCGCAGATTTTCTTTTCAATCAACATCCAAGTATCAACCAGTCCTACAGATTCTATCAACATAAATTATTCTATAAATGTTCCATCACAAACTAACCTTTCCAATACTACAAAAACTTTTCTAACGGCTCGCCTCATTCAGTGAAAGTCAGCTCATGATGGAATTAGCTATAAATCCCCCAGAGATGAAACCTAAAGGATGTCTTTTTTTAGATGTAACCGTTTAAAATGTGGACAGTAATTTAGAAACCTAATCAGGTCACTTTGAAATAATCGATGTTAAAAATGTGTGTAAGAACTCAAGTTTTTTCAAAACTTCCTGTTCATTTTTAGGTCACTTAATGGGCCAACATCCATTGAAGGCATGTATATTGTCCACCCTCGCCCAAGGGCTCTCAAAAATTCCTTCAATAATGTGACTTTTTCCCCGTTCGAGATGATGTATCAAACATTCGGCCCAAATTGGATAATTTTTTCCCCATCTCCCGCAGCAAGCAGTGAAAGCTTCTCAAAGCGGGTTTCCAACACGTTCTTCGCCTTCCAATTCTATTTCAATTCCTGCGCAATGGCTTTAGTGTCAACTCGATGGGAAACAGTCTCGCCGATTTCTTCTTCTCGATCGCACCACGCCCACGCCTATCCATCGGCATTCCTCCCAGAGATCGCTTCCCACTTCTGTAATCATCTCCGCGGTCATCTCCCTTGCATTTTCTCCTCTTTCTCCACGCAAATATTTGTTGCTGTTCGCCATTTCGCCAGTCTCTGCTATGAATTCTTTCCTCATCATCATTTCCTTTTCACGTAATTTCACGTATTTCCATTCACGTAATTTCTCTTCCCTTCTGAAATTTTTATATTTCCTCCTCCATCACTTCACCTTCTTATCTCTTTCTTTCGTAACTCGGTGTTGCTTTCTCCCAAAATATTACTTTGACTTTGTCCTATCCAGTGTTTCCCATCTCAGATAAATTTTAAGAATAAAAAAAACGCGCCTCTCTGTGTTGGAGCTAATTATAGTTAAAATTAATAAAATGTTATTAAATGTGAAACAATGGACTTCGTATTTTTCGCACGATTTTATTAGCCGACCGGTTTCGGCCTTCCAGTTATCGTCAGGTTAATAAAATCGTGTGGAAAATACGAAGTCCATTGTTTCTCATTCATTAAAATGGCGTTCCACGAAGTAAGGTCAATGCATATTGATTATATTAATAAAATGTTACTACGGATCGAAACTTCCGCAAGCGAGGCCCACAGGTTTATGAAATTCATCCACGGATCATAAGGAAGTTGATAAGAATAAACCACCAGAAACTATGGAAAACTTTTCATATACTAAGTTGAAAAATAAATCTTTAAATTCCATTGGTCTTGTCATTTTTATATAAATCTGAACCTTATCAAATGGTTTCAATTCACATCTTCCTTTGTTTTGGAAAATATGTACTAGCAAGGACTTTAAAAATTTGCAATTAAATGCGAATACTTTTTTTATTCACACAATCCGACGGATGACTCTGATTTTATACATTTTCACATCACAATTCAAGTCAATTTGTTGTATTATTTGATGAATGATAAACTTTCATTTCATTGAACTACGTTTTATTTACTACTTTTTAACATTTCATTGCTAACGATTCAATTTTCGCTATTCGGTTGATAGCCAATTTTCAAAGAGTTTTGTTATTAATAAAATATATAGAAATATGTAGAATATGTACTGATTAAAAAGTGGAATAGGAGAGCAAGGGATGAGAGCAAGGGTTAGAGCACCAGCTTTTTCTAGTATTGTATGTATATATTATAGTGGTGTATACTTTATAATGCGCATGAGCAGTGTGCTGTCCGATTATGACCCAAACAGATGATACATAGGTCGCAAAGGGAATTTCTACCGATGAGGAACACTAATGTTGTTTTTTTCCCCTCTATCATTTCGTGACTTCTTTGTATCTACCTCAGTGTTATCTGTTCGCTCCTCTGTATATCTTTTCTTTCCCTTTCACCCCTTTCCTTTCCCAGATCACCACCTGAGAACTTCTCTATTTCCCGACCATTCCCACGTACGTGCTGCCCTCGCCGTGCGCGGTCACGTATTCGATTCCAGTTGCTTGTGCGAGAAGTTCCGTCACCTCCGCTCAGCGTAAATAATATAATACCTCTGCCACTTTATTTTCCAGTGCCATTCCACCTCAAAATTAATGTGTGTCTTTTCGTTCGTCTTCAGTTTGAAATAATCCCTTTTCTCTCTGCTCTTTCCTCTCACATCATCTCTCTTGTCCACAATTCCTCTTTGGTATTCCTTTTACTCAAGTTCTTCCCTATATACTTCTGCCTTTTTCCGGTGTGTTTCTTTCCGTAAGATGTAACTTTAGCTATTTAATTTTCTCTAGATCTCTATTTATTCCTTTCTCTCTATTTTCAGCCTCGTTGTCTTCATATTTTCTTTCTGCCACGCATTTTCTATTTTTTCACTCGTCGACGAGATAGCGGATATTGTTATTCCAGTTAGCAACGTGCTCCAAGAGAAATCTAAGAAGCGATTGAGGGAAGTGATTGCCAGGACGGATAGTTACTTCTGGTCGTTTTTCCCGCGAAGCATTAGAGAAGCTGAAAGCAATTAGGGTGTGATAGGATAATCGGTGTTTTTACACCCCCTGCCACGCGCCACTGACGGCTTGCAGGGTGTAAATGTAAACCTATTCGCTTTACGTAGAAAGTTTTAAATTTGTAAATATTATTTAATTTTTGGATTTACTAATCGTTTTTACAACTCTACGTAGTAATAACAAGGAGATTGTAAATGCAAATATACGAACTAAGTAATCAAATGTGAATATTCCAATATTTCGTTATAACTCTTCTTAGTCGTACTTTTGCCATCCTTTTTAATATTTCACTGCCTTTGTGAGCTTATCCTCGGAGAGTCTTCTCTTCGCCCTTTCTCTTCCCGCGATCACTTCCACAGCCCTCATCCGCCCCCCTTTCCCCTCATCCCCTCGAGATGCGAGCACGACAATTTTCTCAGATGGCCGAAACCAAAAAAAGATAACTACTACAAAACATCTCGGGAGAAAACAACGGAAAAACATCGCAGGCGCACGGAGGGGGAAAAACCTTTTTGAGATTTGGTTCGGGAACAGGTTTTGTCGGAGGACGGTCATCTTCACTCCAAATTGGTCGTCTATGTGGGGGAAAGGATTGCGGATGCAGCGGGGATGAAGGGGGGGATGAAGGGGGGGGAGAGGGGGGTGGGTTAAGTGGCTGACATTACAGTAAGGAGAGGCAACTAGAGGCGGCTACAGTTGCTTCAAAGCGCGAATCGCAAGTAACTTTGTCGTCACCATTTCAGACAAGTTATTCTCGACGGCATGGTGCATATTTATGCCTTATTTATCTGGAATTATCGCCGATTTAGATAGGGTACGGCGCAGAGAGATCTAAGGAGATTTTAGAATAAAAGTGGACGTTCGAGAGGATGGGTGTCGCTGCTGGGAAGAATATTAAGATTCTTCTCTGACTTATATAAACGGAAGTTAATAAACGGAACTCTTATCTGAACATAACTTTACTCGCCAATTCGTTGAATAAAATGTATGCAAGAGGTCGCCACCTTATGCGTTGCCAAAGTGGTTTCCTGGCAATGCCGAACCCCTTGCCACACGCCGGCTTGCAGGGTATTTATGTAGGTGTAGGTAGATGAGAATGATGAACCGTTTACAGCGTGAGAATCAAAACATAATTCCTTCGGGAACCCCAAGTCAATCTCTTGTTTATTTAACATGTGTAAGAGGGGCCGATTTTGGACAATCTCTGGGTTATTTTATAACTTATTGTACCTGCAGATAGGACCAATCCAACCTCTTTAAATTATCGTAAGGTCTTATTCTTTCCTGGATGTAACGTGTCCGAGTTAAAACAAACTTGTGGCTTCTAGGACTGTTCGCGCGTAGACGAGTAGCAATTCTAAGTACAATGAAATTTGCCCCAAAATATGCTTAATGCAGCTTTGCTTATAAAAGTCCGTCAATGAAATATCGATAAATCGGTTGGCTCGAACGAAGGACGGATATCCTCTGGCCCACGACCCCAGTTGCCGCGACTGATAGCCTGTACAGCGTCCTTCTGAGGACACCGGTTGCTGGTTGCCTGGAATGAAGGGAGAGTTGGAATGGGGAGAGGGATGATGGGAAAAAGTGAAGAGCCTTAAGGAAGACAAGCCATGGGAGAGACACAGCACCTAATTTACATTCCTAATTCTGAGCGATTGGGATCTTTTTTCTCCTTCCTTTCAAAGGCAACCCTCCTTCCTGTTCATCCTCATTCACATCGGAAAGAAGCTGAATTGCTCGTCATGTGACTCCATGAGTCGTTCGGAACACATTGCTCTAATTGCATTCAAGCTTTTCATTTCCTCGTCGTGATTCATATTGTATCGACCCTAGGACTGTGACCTTCCAGGCTTATAAATATTTTAATTCTCTAATGAAATTTTCTCCAACTAATTTTAGAGCAAATCATAAACCCCGTAGAATAATTAAAGAAGGCGTTCTTACGAGTTTTATCGGTGTCGGAGCTAGAAGTTGATCTTAAGTCTAAAAATCGATACATATCAAACTTCGATGAACCGTTATATGGTTGTTTATAAATCCCTGTTTCTAATGTAATAGAGGGAGCCGATGCCTCAAATTATACTAATTCGTCGTGTCAAAACAGATTTTAGCAATCGTATCAAGAAATTGCTGATGATAATGAACTTCCGATGAGTTGGATGGATTTTCACTTTTACTCGTGAGCTCTTACTTTCCATTCAAATAAAAACTGACTCAATGAAACTTATAATAGCCTTCTATTATACTAGAATTATTTAAAGTATATCCTAGGGCTCCCGAACAGCCAAGTGGGTTACGCATTCGCCTTTGTTGGAAGCGGTCCCGGGTTCGATTCCCTCTCGAAGCTCTGTTAGTAATACTACTACTTCTATCAGTGTTGCCAACTATCATAGCAGTCTGTTATACTATGAGATAAATTGTATAATCAAAATCTAGA
This sequence comes from Ladona fulva, assembly GCA_000376725.2. Lineage (NCBI taxonomy): Eukaryota > Metazoa > Arthropoda > Insecta > Odonata > Libellulidae > Ladona > Ladona fulva. The sequence continues at coordinate 213,400 of KZ308419.1, read as the reverse complement.
ATCACACTCTTGCATCAATGTAATTAGCTCTTCGTGCTTTCATCACTAAAATCTCCAACAGCCGATATTCGCTTGTTTTCGCCACAAAACGCCCCACCGGAAGAAAAGCTAACCAAAACGGCAGCGTGACATCCAGCATGAAAATTTGTACACTTTTTACGGCCGTTTGACAGAAGTTCTGCCACCGAAATTTTATGGGCCTTTTATCTTAAAGCATCGTACCGATTCTTTTTTGGCGGAGGAAAGATCGAAATTTTTCCGCAAGAGCCATTCTGTCGGGATATCATCATCTGTCACGGTGACAAGTGCCACGCCCAGCAGTGCTTCTTTGTCACCCCTCCCTACACCCCCGTCTCCACGCACTCACACGCACACCGGCAATTTGGTAAAGAGGGGAAGAGAGCGTTCCTTGACCTTGTGTATATCCCATTTGTGGTCTGGATTTCTCTCCCGAAATGGGTGACGTGATTGCTCGGACGTGTCCGCCGCTATTCTCTGCGTCTCCGGCAACTCTTTCCCCTCACATCTTCATACCTTCCGAGGTCTTAATGGATGACGGACATTGTCCATATCCGTACTTAATAAAGACGTGTTTACATCTTCCCCGTTTCATCATCGCTTCATTGTTCCTCTGAACCTTCGCTCATTACGCTCTCCCCTTCTCCACTCGCGTTCCTTTATGGAGTTTGCTTTATGAAGTAGACGTGTACGTCGAATATACGTAGTTTTGTTTTTGAGTGTGTATCCGTAATCTTTCACATTTGTTCATTCACGTAAATTCTCAAACATCGTTGCTTTCCTCTAACTCTTATCCCTTCCTTCTGTACCCCTATCACTTTGAATAAGTTCCCTATACTATTTTGTCGTCAAAATCATATCCATTTTTGTTTCTCTTTGTTGAGACAGTTTTCAATACCTTTTTAACATTTTAAGTAAGTTTATCATTGTGGGAACTTAATTTTATTTTTCTGGAGACCTAAATGATCGTAGATCGCCGTTCTGTGCATCGAACATCCATTTGATCGAGAATATCTCATTTTCATTTCATTTACCTTTCTCTTTCATTCATCATTTTCGGTATTTGGCTTTCTTTCGTGACTTTCTGTACCCTTTGGTCTTTTCTTCCCCTCCGCTTCCTCAGTGTTCTTTACTTACATCGTTTTCTCTTCCCTAAATCAGTGAAACCTCTCATAATCCTTCCTTATCTATTCTTTATATGTGATCCTCAATCAACTTTGTAAATGTTTTTACTGCTTTTTATACTTCCTGGATTCTATATCTCCTTCTAAGATAGCTCTTCCATTTCTTTCTCTCCTTTCATTATCTTTTTGTTCTTCCTTATATCTTTTCGTTTTTCTGATTCTCTTCCTTTCGCTTTGACATCCTCTCACCTCTTTCATCTTGAGTATCCTGCCCAATTTAATTAATTCTCCTTTTTCCTTCTGCGGGGGACATCGCTTTCTTCCCTTCCATATGCCGTCACGCAATTACCATAATACCCCGGAGTGAATACAGCTTTTTCTTAGATCATTATTTCCTCCTCCTCTTCGGAAATCGTAGGTCGTTGAAATTCTTCGGTTTTAGCCGTTGAGGGATTGAGGAAGCCACTTACCATACTTACATACACTTACCTTTTCCAGAATCTTTCGGTGATTTTCGTTGTTTCCTGTGAATATTTTGTAACGCCATCGGATTCTTGATAAGATCCCTTGGATTTCCTTTCCAAAGATATTTAGCGCCGTTTCGCGTCGTTACAGTGAAATTATATTTTTTTCATTGAAATGTTGCTTTTACTTATCCTATTGATCGATTGTATCCACTCGCGCTCTCCTTCCACTCTTTCAAACCACTTTCTTTCGTAATCTTTGTCGAGACATCTTTTGGAAATCATCTGTATCTATAATGTTGAAGAAAGAGTCTTCTCAAAAGTATAGTGCTAATATAAAGTATATGCTAATGCTAGTACTTAAAGAGTATACGAGCTAGTACATACTCTTTAAGGTATATAACGTATACATACCATTGACATATTTTTTATAAATTTTGTTTACCTAAGTAAAATATAAAATTCACACCAACTCCGCTGCAAAACTCAACGAAAGAGTCCTCGCCCCTTTCCTAGTAATATTTGACTTTTCGCATATTTTGCCTCGTTTGAGTATCTTTGCCTCATTTGAGTATCTTTGCCTCGTTTGAGTAAGGAAAGTCCTTACGAAGAATTATCATCAAAGCCTTTGAAATGGTGAGAAGTTCTATAATTTATATGAGGTGCTTTACTTTTTTTTCCATTGGCTATTTTCTTCCTTTATGAATGTATCAACTCATCTTCCTCCTTTTTCTGTGCCGATTCTTCAAAACTTGGATAAGACAAATTTGGAATAAATCTCACAAATGATATTTGGAAGGATAAGACCTTCACATGTATTACTTGAAGCTGTAATCTTACTTGGAATTTACGATCGGTACAGATTCGTTGGGTCTTAGCAACCTTGTTTCTTTGCGGAACCTCTCGCAACTTTATTTTCTTTTGAAACTCAAAGCATGTTAGAGCTCATTCAAATGTTCGACGCGGGAATCGCATTCCACTTACTCAAGGGGCCGAATATCTGTCTCTTATCCGGTTACGACAGTTATTTCCTTAAAATAACAAAGACATATGACTCTTCTGTTTTGTTTCTGACTCGCATTTTGTTCTGTTTTGTTTTTTTCGGTTTATTTTTCATTACTTATTTATTATTACAATATTACATCTTTATTCTATATTCTCTTATTCCTTTTCATATTCTGTTTATTCATATTTTATTGCTTACTTCTTATAATTTTAAAACCAACACCTGCTCTCCTTTGAATTATTTGTAAGAATTATGCATTTTATATCTATTTTTTCCAGCTATGTTGCTGACTCTTTCCTTTTACTTAATTTCACCTCTTGTTTTTAATTTAGTTGCTACTGTCAATAGGTTTCGTAGATTTTTCACGCCCCCCTTCACGTGGGTTTACCTGCAGGATTTTAAATTTTTTCCTAAGAGCAGACTTAGGTTTTTAAAAAACCTACATAATAGTTCCTTCTTTTATTGCTTTTCTTTAGTTCAACTCCAAATATCTCTTTCATTCCACCTGTAATGACTAAGGGTTGGATGTAAAAGATACTAATAAATCTCAATCTCGCCCCTAAATAAAGACGTTTTATAATTATTATATCGATTCAGTTTGCCCTTCCGTGCTCCTGCTATTCTATTTACTCGCTTCCTAACTTCGCAATTATCAATTAGCTCTTCCGAGAGCTTTTTTCAATTAAGTATTAGCTTCTCGCGTACTTTTCTGCAAATTTAACGTGAGGAAAACGTGTCCGTATCATCCTTTTAATCTTGAGGATGTAAGCTTATAACGTCCGTTTATTTGATACGCTTCTCGGCGTCCTCGTGTTTCAGACTTAATGGCAGTCACTTGTTTCGAGAGAGCGGTTGGACATGTCGCAGACGGATCGAAAGTCACGGCCTTAGTCACGCGTGATGCTCACTGCCATCGCCTTCACGTGTCACCCTTTCATTTACAACTCCCTCCTCAAAAATGCACTCATCAAATCCACCGAAACTGAATCCCTTTTCATTCTCCCCGCAATCTGTTTTGAGGAGAGCGTCTCAGTTTCATGAATCCAAATTTAAATTTTCGATGAGACATACGTTTTGAGGTCACTGAATCGCATTTCCTCGCAATCTGAATGATTGAATTATGATACTTCTCGTTCCATTCATAGAAAATACTTCTGGGTGTGATAAAAAATTTTATTAACTTCTTTTGGGATAGGAAAGTATTTCAAGTAATTGAAATATCCGATAACACAGAATCGATATCTTTACTGACATCAAATCTTGCACTGCATATTCTAAAATAATAATAATAATAGTAATGCAGTTTTATTACTGCGAGATTGAGACTACCAAGTCTCTTCTTACAACCAACTCTTAACCTAAAATAGCAACTGGTAAAATGTTTTGCAAATAAGCTTCTCAGTCTCTTATACGACGAGGTTCTAGAATACATTTAAACTATATACTTTATACCCGAGGTAGTTGCGTATATTTTTCTACTTTTACCTCCCCATATTCATTTTTAATTTCCTATACCCTAACTCCAATCTGCTGTCTCCCGAATTAACCTCTAAATAATTGTTTCCTTTGCAAAGAGTGCCCAATCATTGAATTCTGATGCCATTTAGAAATTGAGCAAGAATGTCGTGGGGTCGCGAATGGTATAAAAATAATCACCATAAATAATGTATTGGGTAAAATATTTCACATAAAACTGGGGTAATCTTATATTGCTGTTGTAATTATTTATTTGCATGATTACAACAAATATTAATCAAAACCTTTATCTGGTATTAATTATAAAACTTTTTTGTATTGTAAAACATAATTTGCGGTATTAAGTTAACCGTCATCCAACAATTCCCCAATATATCAATTATAAGACAAATTATATTACATCAAAAAATATAAATCACGTGTATACCCTTCACTTAGTTATATATGAACAGTGTAATGCTGGAACATCCTGAATACTATTTTTCCTTGATATTATATTATTATTTTCCTTTGTTTTCTCCCAGTTCTTCCCCTGTTTAGCTTCCCCTTCCGTGTTCTATTCCGTGGCACTATTATTTCACACCATATCAAGTGCTTACCTATATTCTCTCTTCAATATCCCTTCCTACTTGTTCGAGAAGCTAATAATTCTTTCAACGAATTCTTTCTCGCTTACACCGGCTTTTCTTATTTCCTTCTTTTAGTTCTTCTCTCCTTTTTCAGTTGCGTCAATTTATGGATTTTCTGACGATTGTCGCTGTTGTCCAATAATTCACCTGTCGAATTCTATTTGCAAGTATAAGAGCATAGAATGAATTTCTCACGCGAGATTTTGAGGTGTGACGTAATTATAAAATATTTAACAAAGAAAAGAAAGGATTCTTTTCCGGTTATAAGTCTTTCCATAATGAGAGAACAATATGTGGAGGGTGACGTGGGTATCATTTTGCTTTTCGATTACCAATGTTTTAATTAACGGTAATTTCATATAACTTCGTTTCTCTTTTAAGAGAAATATTAAAATTCTTTAATTACGGATCATTTCAAGCATGTTCTGTGTTACATCCGCAAAGGCCGTTTATTCTGTATCATCACCAGAAATTGCGTTTGAAATGTAAGTTTCTCAGCTAAGAGGATTAGCACGTTATTACGATAGTATTGTAGATTTTTAAATTTCCATTGTGAATATCTTAGCTTCCAGTAAATGTTATCGTCCATGATGTGACTGTGACATAAATCAGAAAGCACATAGCCAATCTAAAAGAAGTAACCCCATATGAAGAATTCTCCGCAGATGAGTCATTTGGAGAGAGGCGTTTAGAGAGTAAATTAGGCTTCCTTTAGATGAATCGTGGAAGGCGCTAAGTGTGGTCTGAAGCGACACCTCCCGGAATGCCGCCGCGACACAAGGCAATAGAACGAGCACTGCTCAATCCATATGCGTCACGCAGAAGCGCTCCTGTAAAGGAACAGATTCACGTTCTCGGGACGCAAGAAATCCTCAGCGGAGCACCTGCTTCAAACCATTATAAACTCGCCACTCCGCTTCAAGGACTTTACGCCTCGTTTTTTCTCTCCTTAGTTGTCATTTCTTCACGAGAGTGTGAAATAAAGCACCGCTGTCCTTCTTTGCCACGAGGACAATCTTATAGACGAACGAAAGTCACTTCCCAATCGTTCCCTTTATCTCACGAATATATATATATATATATATATATCTAACGAGTACAAAATCTATCTTTCGTGAAAATTCACGATTACGTCGAATATCTCATCAGATGCATTAAATCATACCGTTTAAATGTGCCTAGTTTAAACGTGTATCCTCACACCATCACCGCACAGTTGCAAACCTACAGAACAGTTACGTTCCAAAAATACATACCGGAGTCACTGCTTCACAGTGTATGTTATATCTTTCAATGACCATCATCAGCCAATTTCAATTCAACGTCGGATGTAGGCTTTCCCCAGCGCTTTCCAATCCCCTCTAATCTGAGCTTCTTGTTGCCATTTTATCCCTAGGTAATTGATGATGTCTTTGTTCAATCTGTCCTCTGGTCTTCTTCTTGGCCTCTTCACATATTTTGGTGTCCAGTTGAAAACAGCTGTTGTCCAGCGGTTGTCGTTTCTTCTTGTCACGTGACCTGCCCACATCCGTTTCAGTGATCTCACCTTACCTATGATGTCTCTCACTCCTGTCCTCATCCTCACCCAGGTGTTGTATTTCCGGTCTCTTCTTGTTATTCCAAGCATACACCGTTCCACACTTCTTTGCGTACTCTGGAGTCGCTGGGTAATTGCTGCGTTTAACACCCAAGTTTCACTTCTATAGGAGAATACGGGTAAAATATATTTGTTGAAGATCTTCCTCCTTAAGACCATTGGAATTTTTGACTTTAGAATGTATGAGTTTCTTCCAATTTTAATTCTTCTGTTGACTTCAGTTGTTAATCCTGTTATTCTCTCCTGTTGTTACTAGCCGTCCTAGGTATGTATATTCTATGTAGTTCAGTTTTACTATTCATTTTTACTGGCTTTTCAGTTGCAAAAGAATTATTCATTAACTCTGTTTCCATTAAGTTCATCTTGGGTCCTGTCTTTCGTTCTGCTGACTTTAGTTCTTTAAGCCTTGAAGTTAGATCTTCTGTTTTGAATTAGAGTACTATATCATCTGCAAAACGCAACTGACTGAAGCCTTCAATAATAAGCTATGTTATATATCTCCCAGAAGTAGTTACGTAGATACGTAAAAAAGGGTTGATGGGAAAAAACCATGAAAAATTAGAGATGGTGGAAAATAGTTTTGATTCGGGAATTAAACGGAGAAAAAAGTTGGTGGCTGGGATATTTAGAAAAAGGAAGTATTTAGGGAAAATACAATGGAGAGGATAAAGAAAGACGATGTAAGGTGTGGAGAACGACTTATGAAAGAGTGAAAGAAATGACGATAAATTGTATGGCTAAAAACAGCAAGAGATATGAGACTTGCGCATTAAGGCCTCTTTAGCTATCGAACCCTTTCAAATTTATTATCCACATTCAAATGGTGATTTTTATTCCAATAAAAGAACAACTTATTTTAATGTGCTTTCAGTAAATAGTGATAACTTTCATATTTTGTGGTGTATTGCGTATCACATGACGAGGAACCTAACGTTGAATATGACCTAATTTTTATTTTATCAAATTAAGTTGTTACTCTATCTTCGTTCTTATCCATTCAATATCTCCCTTTCTTAACCTCTTCATACTTTTTTTATCGATCTCCTTCCATCCTCCTCATCAAAATTTACTGATTTATTTCCCTATCGAAGTCCTCCCTCTATTCTCTCCCTGTCCTTATAATTCTATTTCCCCACTCAAATGTGGGGAAATAGAATTATAAGGACACTTCACTCCTTTTCCACCGCTAAATTTCATTCTATTCAAATATCCCATTCAATTCCTACCCTTAATTTCTTCCCTAGTAACTTCCTCCACGAATCTGCTTCTAGTTTACTTTCTCCATAAATCCATTCAGAGAAATGAATTACTTTTGTGATTCTATCGGTTAACTTTCTCGATTTCAGATTTGAATTTCAATTTCATTCTATCAACATATTGAAATACTCCAAATTATTCAAAGATTATAAACACGTAATGTGATTCTATCCTGGTGTTATCTTTGAGGTTATTGAAGATCACCTTGAGGATTGTGAGTAATCGCCAAGTTCGCATCCTTGACAGCGATTTGTTTTAATTTATTCGAAACTTGTCATTACGAAAGTGTATTTCTTCGCCGGACATTTTTTATGAGTATAGTGAAAATACTCATATATATGAGTATTCTCACTGCGATGAGTGATATCCTTTGCGGTGTTGAGACACTCTTGCGGGAAATCCGTCCACTCGTCCATTTCCTGCGTTAACCTTAGCCCATCAGTTTCCCACTCCACCCGCATGAGGTCACTCGTGCCAGTCGATCACCGTCGACATTTCCGTGCCGAGCAAAATGTCACACGAAAGGAGGAAGTGATGGAGAATGTAAGAGGGACACATCGCATCGGTTCTTCCGCCTCTTTCGTGTGGAATCTCATTGGTGACCATACACTCATTTATAATGTAACGTGAATGAAGCGTTTGTGACAGAATACTGTAAGTGAATGTAACAGACAGAGAAAAATGTGGTAATTTAGGAAGACCAAATCATATCAGCATACAAAATCTAAAAAGGCCACGATTAATCGATGAAGTAAAAGATTTTTAAATCGAGAGTGATTTGATTCAAATAATCACCAAGAAGTATATTCAAACTGAAAACAGAATGTTAGATCTTTACACCAAACCTAATGAATGATTTTAAATCGTATATGGACAGTCATTTTTCCATTTACACGGTTTTTCAAGGTTAGGACTTTTATTTATAATTGTTAGTAAAAATGTTAGTTTAGCCTCAGTTGCTTATCGAAATAAGAATTTCAATCAAATTGGTAAGAATGCAGCTTCTCGAGAAGAACCCCCAAATTTGGAAAAATGCAATGTTTATCGAGAAGTTGGTTGCTATTGGCGATGAAAGTTGTACGTGAAGAATTCCCGCTATTTTAGGTTAGTAAATGCTTATTATGCTTCGGTTGTTGACTTTAGAATTGTTATTATTTTTGTTTAAATCCTTGAAGATGGACCACAATCCAGGTCTTCACAAGTGAAAATACATTTGAGGGATTCATTCATCATTGTGCATTCAAAATACACAGATATCGTTATAAATCTCATTCACATAACCCAAAATTAAATTTACGCCAATTAATACATCGATTTCGTTATATTTTATAACAATCTGCTGTCAGCCATCAAATACAGTACAGCCTCTTTAGGTTTCCCATCAATTAAACGGTGTTCGAACCATAAACAGAATTTATGATTGAAATGGTAACTAGAATTAAATATTTAATTTTTATTTTAGATGAATGATGCGTTGAAAAATGCGTTTTTATTCGTAACTACAGCAGGTCTATTACCTCTTTTGGTTCCACTTTGGCCCTTTCTTATTGGGCAGTTTAGTTGCCACGAACTTCGCTAAGGCGTGGCCTCCGCAACGGAAAATCATAACTTTTCCTTGGGCTCTGTTTCATTGATATAGCTGAAATACTGTCTATTGAAAATGGTGTGCGCAAGAATTATTTAGATATCTGAGTAAATTTTGCATCAGAAATGGAAAATGAATGTGGAATTCCTTCCAGAGTTGGAATTCCGAATCTTTGTAGCGCTTCAGGATGAGAGCGAAAAGTGAATTTCTTTAGGGATTTGAAAGTGGTCGATGTGCTTCCGGAGACATTGGAAAGATCCATTTGCATCACAATCGCAAGAGAGAACCATCGAATGCTCTCCAAAGCATCACTTCCTGACACCGCTTTCATGGGGCGGACACGATTTTAATCTTTTATGCTTCTAAGGACACCCCACAGGTTTCACTCATATAGAATTCTGGTTAACCGCCGGTGCCAAGCGTGTGCAAATCGATTTAACGAATGTATATTTCATGCTCTGGGGATCGGTAAGAACTACCAAATCCTTTTTCACCCGACTGTTGTTACGTATCAGTGAGAGATATTGCAGAACTCGAATCGCCTATACAATTTCATGCGATATAATGTAAAACTGTAGTATAATCGTATACAAAGCCATTTAAATATATAAACGCACGAAAGAGTTTTGTCAATTTTCTGCGATGCAATCTTTGCTTGACTCCCGAGAAATAAAATTGCTCAACCGTTATATTTTATTTCAGGAAGTTCCAATTAAAACATATCCTGTGATGACTTTGAAATTAAAACTACTATGATCTACTTTAACGATACGAAGATTGAAATAATTTTAAGATTTGAAAACTCAGGCTATTTTCTTTTCTCAAAAGTTTGCATTCCAGATAAACTTTTAATACTTCGTAATAGCTGTTCAAAGTATTTATAAAATTAACTGATTGAGCTTAATTATATCACATCTTGTGATATAATCACAATAACAATCTTGGGCTAAACTTTGCGTTAAATGAAAAGAGATTTTATTTGTCGAGCAAATAGACATGAAAGACTTTATTTTTTATTAAAATGTATTTTCGCTCGATTTCATTTTCTCCTCCAAAATTAAATCAGGCACATCTCTCCTCCACAAAAGCACGCATTTTCCATTCTTAAAATATATTTTTTTATGTTTATCGGTAATGAGCTCCACCAACTTGATTTGAATCGTGTGTCTCTCATATTACAATTATTAGCCCGACTTTATAATTTCATATTGTTCCTTTATTTCAGCAACAAAATAACGACTGTCTATCGCGTAATTTTAATTTAATAGTCCTTACTTGTAACTATAGTACTTCATTAAACTGTGCATCGAAATATTACAGAAGCGTATTTGATGCACGAAATTTATATTTCGATGCACGAAACTTAAATTTTTGAATTTTTTAACTGTAATTCTTGTAAAATTGCATTTTATTGGGTATTTACTATTTCTTTTTATTGAATGTGGGTAATTATTGTGAAGGGCTGGTAATATCAATTAATTGATTAATTAATCCAAATTAATTCTTCTGTAAAAGTAAATCTGAAAAAATCGAATGCTCTATTCGAAATTGACTCCGCGAGTAGCATCCATGTTCGACTCCAACCACTGTCCTCCCGAGTGCTTCCTCGCAACCGCTGAATTTTAAACTTCTTCCGCTCTTCTGCTTCTCTTCCAAAGACGTCACCGTCACATCCCTCGACGGTCCCATGAATAATTCTCCATATACGTCGCTCCCGCCGTCAATCCACCCCCGCTCCCCCATCTCTGCCTCCACAAATACCCCCAAGTCCACTCTTCCCCCGTGAATCACCCTTCTCTCTCTCAATTTCTGTGTCTGCGGTACTATTTCTTCCTATTTTCATCTTTTTTCTATCATCTATTTTCTAACGCCTTTTCATTCTTGCTCTCTCTCTCTACCAGTATTTTGTGCCGAATTCGTTAGTGTGGAAGTTAACTAGACCGGCAAAGCTAAGTTCTAGATTCGTATCCTGGTAAAAACATGGTTGTTTGAGTATGTAAATAACATGGTTAATGGTAACAGTAGTTTCACAAATGTCTCTTACCCCTTATTTTATTTTGCAGACGAGGATAGATTCCTAAAGTAGTAGATGTAGGACGATATATTTTCTTATTTTCTTGGAAATTTTTTTCTTTCTTTCGAGAAAGTGATTAGGAATATCTTTCTGCGGGGAATCTCAATGACCATTTTAATTACGGCGTTCAGTAAAATACCTCTGCGCATTCAACACTTTAGAAGGTATGATCTCAGCGTTCCCAACGAAGAATGAAAAGCACTCTAATCGACAAAGAGCAATGAATTCAACCGTAGGATTTATTTAGGGATCGCAATGCAATATCTGTTCGATTTTTACCTGGAAACCCTCAAAGCTTGAGCATAACGTGTTTAAACTTCCATAATAAAATCTCCATTCAGTTTAATTGCAAATTTCCTAACCGACAAATATAAAACACGGAGATCGAATGCTATATTTCTTTCGTTATCATTTTCACGACCTTGTGTGGTATTTTCTGACATTTGTGTTCCGTAATGATGGTCATTACACAGAAGTCTCAATCCGCTCCCACCCTCCAAATCTCCCCAAAAGCCTCCCCCGCTTCATATTCCTCCCTTAAAGAGTGGCCATTCGCCCCCGAGGGACTGAAGAATGGCTTTTACGTAGGAGGAGCCAATGTTGGTTTTTTTAGGGTATCACCCCACCAGACACGTATTCAATTCCCATCCTTTCTCTCCCCACACACGACCTTTCCCATCTCCGCTATCACCGGATCCAATAGATAGATATGGACGCTTTTTCACCTTCATTTTTTTTCCTCTCCCTGTTTGCCTCTCCGCTTTTTTCCCTCGTCGCTGTTTTCTGTGGCCGCCGCTCTGCTTCCACGAACTCCTTCCAGATTCGTAGAAACGAAACGTAGTGATGAGATTGGAGAAAAAGCGAATCAAATAGTGTGTGTTTTTACCGCAAATCTTCCCACCCGATCCGTCTATTGTTTGTTTTCTCTCTTTCCTCCTCCTTCCAAATTTCATGCTGGGACTTCTCATTGTCAACCTTCCGTAATTTTTTTGAAAATCTTTAATCTTCACGCATGACAATCTGGCTCTTTCGTAATCAATCGCCAATCTCGAATGTCCAAAGTAGTTCCACAATGCTATGGTAATGGCAAATGTCTGTTTCATAAATCTGTACATGTCCTCAAGGAGGACACATTTCTTCTTCTACATATTTTGAAAGTTTTTGAGATTCATTTTGTCACATTATTACAAACCATTATCGGCGTATACTTTCTCTGGGAACTATTATGTCTATATCTCAAATAAAATATGAATATGTCAAGGCTATTATTCAATGGTATTTTATTCTTATTCATTTCTGTTTCAATATTGAAATACTGTTCGAATTTCATTGATGCAAGACGTTGGAGTAATCTAACAAATGTATATTGAATCCTGTTTAAAGTGATCACTCACGGAGCCTTCGAAAAGGGGTCACATTAGAGAGGTGGTCACTGTAGATTAAATTATAAGATGTTAGGTGTGGTTTTTTTATCAATAGGAACAAAATACTCTAAAACTAATTAGTTTTCAAAAAACTTAAGTTTAAAATACAAAAACATGGAAAGAGAGAATGAAATTAAACATTGGACTGACAATAAAAAAGACAACCTTATAGTCCAGTTTTAAGAAAGAAAATATCAATATTTATGTTCTTATAAATCCGTCTAAGGCTGTTACCGTTTTTGTATCTTTTTAAAATTCAAGACAGCATTTATTGTTAAATATTAAGAAAATCCCATTTTAACGTTTTCTTTTCAACTCAAAAGGAATTTAAAACGTTTGGAAATTAAATATTTTTTGATAGGATCTTTCTTTTCAGCTTGTCACCATAAGGAAGGTATACTTAACTGACAGTTCCCCACATAGGTGGCCACTGGTCATAGTAGAGAAGTGGTCAATATACGCAAGAAATGCTACATGTAATTCATCTTCCTTCGGCGGAAAACTGGTCACTATATAGTGACCCTTTCTAGAGAGGTGATCACATTGGAAGATTTTACTGTATTTGAAATTCTTACTTTAATGCCATTGGGTAAGGAGTAAAACTTATTATAATTACGTAATTTAACACAATTTTAAGGAAGACACTTGTTTAAAATTCTCTCCTATCCAAATACCGCAAGAAATGTTTTGAATTGGATCGTTTCTGAGCCTTTTCATTTCATACTCCTCTGCTGCTATACGTGATTAATTTCCGTCGGTACAAACACGTACTCTGGCGTATAATCAACCACCAAATCGACAGAGCGTTTCGAAAAAATGTCCCTCGATTCAGTTAGATTGAAGGGATTATCTTCGGCGCGCAATCCGGTTATTTGCCGAAATTATCCTCATCGCTCCCATGAAAAAATGCCCAGTACTCAAAGAGCAGCAAGTGCCCGTGTTCGGTTCCCAAAAATACCGGAGCGCCCTCTCCACCGCTGACAAAGATCCTTAAATCGCGATTTTTTATTTTCCCCGAAAAGAGGAAAAGCTCGCGCATTGAATTCGGGAAAACGATTTTTGCCCTCGACGGTCTCGCAACACAAGGCCCTCGAGCGTTCGGTCACGTGACGCGCGATCCGTGCATTCGGGACGCCATGTTGTTTTTTCGTTAACCTCGCCACGCAGACTTCTCTCATCCCATGGCCGGTCCATTCCTTCTCCTTCTTCCAGTGCACTATCTTCTCCTCCCACAGCCACCCTTCGCACGCGTCCACACTCCTCCCTCCCTTCTTCTCCTTCATGCAAAAGCTCCAAGCGCACTTCATAGGGATCGCTTATTAATTTTCAACCGAGAGGTAGTGCCCGGAAGTTTTTCTTTTTTATCCGCCTCCCTTTCACCGGGGAAATATTCCACCCTTTTCCGTAGTTGAAATATGCCGCGTCCACGCGAAAAACGGTGTAAAGGGAGTCAGCAAGAGGTATAAGTTTTCCGTTTATATTTTTTCTCCGATTTTTTTCCTCTTCCTCTACAGTCGTGGCTTTTGGTTCTCTCCTTATCCATTTGCGTCGCTCGGAAACTTCCTTCTCGAAAGCCCGCCTTCGTTCCGCAGTATTTTTCTCCCTCGGACCGTGCAAATATTTTTAGTTTTTCCGTAATCACTGAGCCGCGTGACGGAGCACTTCGTACCGGGTGCACGCACTCGCCACTAGAGGCGCCACTTGTTTCCTCTCTCCCTTGACTTCCTACCTTCAACACTTCCCTCACAATATTTTTGCGAATTTTTTCCCTCCGGCTGATCACGATACACTCATTCTTCTTAGGGATACTTCGATAATCAATAGGCTGACTGTACATCAGGGACTATTTTCAAGAATAATGTATTGCGTGTCTTTCTGTAGAGGCTACCGGTGATACATTCAGGGGACACCCTTTAAAGGCTCAGGACTTTAGGCTTTCAACCGTGTCACAGCAAAGAAACGAAGGAACCAATACTGTGAAACAACTTAACTACCTTAAATCACGAAACATTGGATAGAAGAATAATTTACTGGAAAACTATCCAAATAATTGCTTATCTCCACAAATATCGCAGGCTCTCTGGCCGTAAAAAAATCCTTTAAAAGATTTTAGAATAAAACTCGAATAAATCTCATGACCCCAGAAGAAGAGCACTTCTATTCCAATACTATTAGGAAAACATAAAAAAATTCCGCTACGAAAAAGAATTTGACCAACGAGGATACTTGCCATATAATTTTGCAAATAATCACATTTCTTATACAATTGTAATACCTTACATTACTCCTTCACTTTCTTTCTTCTGCATTTTACGGTCCATTACGTTTTAACATAATTTTGTTTATGTTGGAATACTAAGTAAAAATACTTATAATTTTCCTTCATTCTTATTATGCGGAATTTACTTCACGCTAGTTGCACTTCTTTGCTGTACGCATTAAAATGAACATTCGATAGATCCTGGAAATAGAATTTACAATATAGCATTTCCTACTCACTTTCGTTGATGTAAGTCTAATTGATTAAATGAATTAGGTCATCTTGTAGCCTAGATAAGCTCGAAAATGAAGGTAGTGGGCACAACAAATTATTGCGGAAATTTCAGAGCCGTTTTAATTAGTTACGGGTTTCCGTTGCAGCAACTGTCAATCTGTGTATCATATCTATAAATTCCTAGACTTTAAAATACTGTTACGCATTCCATCTGACAGTTATATTTACTATATTCATCGCACCGACTAGACTTTGTACTTAAAGCTCCCTTTTTTCATTACCTTGCTAAGACGCCCCGCTCTCGCTCACCGCCGTTTCCATATGCTGTTCCTTACGTCTGCTCCATCCAGTGCTGAGCGGCTTAAATCAGAGGGAGTGCAGGGAGCGGTGAAAGAGGGTGCGGATCCATTATTCGAAAATGAGAATGAGGCGACGAAGGCGTTGGAGGGAGAAGTACAAAATAAGAAAAGTATATGTACATAGGATTACGTGAGTAATGGAACACTCTCTAAGTATGTAGGAGTGCCTATAAGTACTTAGAATTTCATTGTCGATTGGTTTTTTAAGTTATCGGCTTCACTGATGAATTGGCAATTTCAATTTTATTTCACATGCTGAAAAAAATTATCCTAAACAATAGTAATAACTAGGTTTGGATCCACTGAATTCACTGAGTTCAAAAATCCATACGAGAATTTGTCGAATATAGGTCTTATATTTTCTGGGTGGTAATTCCAAAGCAGCGTTTCTTAAACTTCTCAGCTAATAACGACCTCAGAAGTCCCTGAGGTCTCAATCTCTCCCTAAATAAAGACGTATTCTATTCTGTGAACGTGTTCTCGCGTCCCATAGCAAAAATACAATATTTTAATAAGATATGTATGCTTATTATTTGGCTAGCTGAAATGTAAAATTATAATGGAAAATAGCAACAAATTACACTCTCAAAAAATTCATAACAAATAACAGTTTAGTTGCTGGTTACTGCAACTATGTTTGCAACCAATTTCTGAATATCATGAAGTCTCACCCCCCGTCGATAAACTTCTCGAGCCCCCGGTCAAGAATCAGTATTCCAATTGAGCTACTTCGCAAAACAGTCTCACTTAGCTTTCTCGATATACTATATGCAATATGTGCAAAGTTTAATTTCCTTTCCTCCCATAATCAGGTTCGGAGAAATGAAAATTTGTTCTCCCGTTGAACTCAAATGCGTAAGACTATAACAAATGGAAACGGCTCACAACGAAATCACCTTTTTACATTTCGTACGAGGCATTAATCGCAAATGAAGATTTTGAGATGAGTTTTAATTTCTACCATTATAAATTAAATTTTACGCTTCCAAAAGATTCTAGACTCAATATAGTGCGAGGTATTAATAGATATATTCGCTGAGGTAATCAAATTTTTGTGGTATTAGAGAGCCTGAGTACCCTTTCTTAACGAGGTCGTCTCTAGGCAGAGTCTTTCCCGGTCCTCGGCTACCCAGTTAGTTTGGGCTGGTTTCCACCAGCGATTTAGTATTTCTTATTCTTTATCTAATTATCCTAATTTTAATGTGATACTAAGGTCTCCCATAATTCTGAAGGTCGCAGTTTTAGTAAGTAAAATTTAAAATTTTAATGATGAATATCTGCCTAATTTTATATTCCTAATGTGGTTGTTTTAATTCTTATTGTTACTGATGATTATGGTGCAGGTCTAGCTCCTGCTTGGAGAAAATAGTTGTTGTTTAGAAGGGATAACCACGGCCCCCACGAGTCCAACACCAATTGCCAGGATGGTGTATAAAACACCCCGGGCCCGCCTGACCCCGTGGTACCTGTTTTGACTGTCACTACACAGGTCACGTTCAGAACCAATTCAGAACTGTTTCGCATGCGCAGGATGGTTTTCCTTGCCTCCACGGACACTAAAAACTCTAACTGCGCATGAGCCGCAGTTAGAGTTTTTAGGTTCTGAACTTTTTCCGAGAACACACTTATTGATTGTTAAAATCATTCTACCCTAATTCAAGATAGGCCGATTACAAAAGGGTGCTTGAAACCAAAAGAGGCGTGCGATGGACACTGTTTGCTTCCACTAATCGTTTTAAGTCGTTCGCGTGGGTGGCAACCACTCCTCCCCTCTTTCCACGGAACAAGTTAATCTTGTGTAACCTCGGATTGGACACACCGCCCTCTGTCACTCTTTTCTCACTCCCCGTTTGCGGATTCTGAGGAAATCACTTTCTTCCTCTCTTTTCGTCCGTTTTTTTCCGTCTCTTGGCTCAACCGCCATCAAAAAGGGGACACCGGGACTAAGGTGGAATGCGATTTGTAAAGAGGTCTTCTCCGATTCTCGGAATAATGTGAAAGGACGACGGTCTCCTTTTGATCGGTGGCGTGAGAGAGCTTTGAAAGTCACACTGTCTACAGAAGAAAAGGAAACAAGAGGGCCGTGAGGCTCTAATGTTGCCCTTTCAGTATTCCTTCTAAGGGTTGTGTGGCTTTTGAGGAGCACTCCAACAGGCACAGGTACATAAAGAATCCGTTTCATTGAAATACGTTTGTTTTACCCATCAACAATTTACAAATCCTATGAAATATAGCATTGATTTTCGAGGATTTGGTGTTCTCCTGCGAATCCAAGCAACATTATTAAGTGATTAATATAAGTCAGTTTACTTTTCTGTAATGAGTTTTTGTTTTTCCAGTTTCAGCGACTAATTACCTTAATTTTAAACTGAAATTTTTGACGAAATAAATTACCTCTTTACTCAGGGCGAAATTGAAACTAAAAATTCTCCTCTTACATCTAACCTTTTGTAATTTTAAAAGTGGATAAAGATAGAAAAAATAGCAATAAAAAAGAGAGAAGGAAGAAACTACAGAGAGGATAAAAAAAGCTAAGTCACGTACTTAGGGAAAAATGTCCACTGCAGGAAAACACTCGCAAGAAGGGGGTCTAAAAAACCTGCGAAACCTACAGAATACACCTTCATCGAAACCCTTACATGGATTTCTGGAATATCTCATCCCTTTTCTGACGATTTAATTTTGCGAATTTGAAAATAAAATTAGTTTTTGTAGTTAATAGTCCGAAACCTCCAGAAAAAGTAAGGGAAACTAACTTTCAATACTCACTCGGAAAACAACACAAAAAAATACACATTACGTTTCGATTGAAATTTTGTGTGCATAACGAATATTTTTCATAAATAATTGATGCTGCACAAAAACTTAATAATAATACACACATTAAAAAATACTCTCTCGATAAAATAGAGAAACAGTTCATTGAAATCAGTGCTTTTACGAAGGGGAAATTAGCGACTTAATGAGTATGTCTCTATATTGAAAATGAACCATATGAATCTAAAGATATTTCTATATGTATCTTAGAATGGCTTAATGTTTATGGAGTATTTCCCTTTAGCTAAAATTTCTTTCGCTGATTTCGATACTAAGTTCGATTTTATCGGTTAAGCTGAGGAGTAACTGTGACAAAGACAATTTAAAAGCGAATTTTATAACAGCCATGTTAAGCTTTTTTTGTAGACGTACGGAACCATCTTAAAAAACCTTCATTATTGTTTCGAAACCATTTAAAGCCATTAAAATAATTTGATAATTTATGAGCTTCTCCGAGACCAGTCTATCGATTATCATTGTATAATTGACAGTTTCGAGATGTTATGTTCTAGGTCTGTTTTATAAATATGACTCAAAATGATTGGGATTATTCTAGGAAAAATATTTGATTGCAAAAAGAATTCTGTAACGTGAATGCGATAAATCGCTCAATTGTAAGGTTCTCTCAACGGAATGAAGCATTGGGACCGAAAGAAATCCAAATCTAATTCATTCCGCTGATGCTTCTCAAATCCCCTGCGAGACGGCGTTCGTATGAGAAAAGTAATCCTTCCGAACGAAACGACGCAACAAGAAAAGAGTTACAGCTGCCGACGTAAGGATAGCGAATAACGCGACAGGACCTTGACGATTCCATCGCTTTCGGACTCGTCACTAAAAACTCATTACGACGCTGACGTCATTGCTAAATCCAAACGCATCTGCAGTGAATTCCCTCATCAGAGTCATCGCAATCGGTTATGTTCGCGTCACCGTCACGATAGCTCGTTTCCCCCCGTCCCCACCAGAGGCCCTCGTCAACCACGCTCTTTGTGTGACCACCGCCATGACTAAGCACAAGACTTGGGTCGCCAGCCGGTGACGATTCAATAGGCGCTGATCAAGAAGAGAAAAAACACTTTCATTCGTCGGGGACAAGGTGGTCCTCAGACTCCTGGATGATTGGGATCTGAGGTGGAGTCGACATACAACGCTCCATCGGCATTTTTTTACTCCTAATTGCCGCCTTTTTCTCACTCTTACGTCGGAGTCCTTTCTTCCCGTCATCATGGCATATGTCCACTCTTCCTCGCTCTTTGTACTTTGCCACACCTTCGAGCCCTCGTTGAAGCTTCTCGCCTCTGGTTCACCACTGGATCAAAGGGATTCCTCCTTGTGATTAATGTCTCATCGTGACTACTCGGAAAATGTAGGCATAGCGTGCCGATTGAAAAGTAAATATCGAAAAACATAGGGGATATCATGAAATCATACAGGTTTCTCTTCTGGGTACTTGGTTAGTTATGCGTCAGTACGATGGATTCAGTTGCAATGAGAAGCTGTCTGCACGATCTTCCAGGTTCATCGATATCTCGCAAACTATTCCCATAGTCCGATCTATTTAGCCTTCGCCAATGCTGATATAATTTCCAACGAATCAAATAAGTTCTCTGAGATAATGTGGGCCTATTCCAGGGCAAGTTGGACCACCGCCTCTGGATATCATCCTCAGATAGCAAAGAAAAATTGAGCATCTCCAACTCACCTTCGTTAATTTATCAGTTTAATTTCAAACTACGGTTCGAGCAATTTTATGGAAATGTGGTAATAAGTGTGGGTTGGAACGTTACCATATAAACCCGTAGTTGTTCCTGGAAACATTGCGATAACTCAGATACATTTATCTTCCTAAACACCGCAACAAAATGATGCACTTTCCTTGGAATAAATTCTCTCCCGGTACTCAATTAATATCTTTACTGTAGATAATAAAATTAAAATACAAAAAAGTAAGATTCTAGACAGCAGATGCCACTGATGAGCGAGTATGAAAGCGACAAGGAGCGGAACAGCAGGGGCACAGTATTTTGTGCTAAACTCTACCTCCAACCCCATAAAGCTAAATAATGATCGCATATTGGTTTCATTCCTTATTATGTAGGCACACCACTGATAAGCAAGTCAAAAAACATCGTCTCTAGCTACCTCGTCTCCTGTTTTCATACACGCTCATATTCCAGGCTAGCTGTTTATGCTTTCTGTCCTAATGCTTGTTTAGATAGTCTTCCGATTTGCACCAATACTGTAAATGGAATTCAAGCCAATTAATCCCTCTTGGATGGGTCTGTATTGGCGTCAAATTCCTGAATTAAGGTTTGTTACTCAGCGCAGTTCGGAGAAAGTAGATTCTGGGCCGTCCATATGATACTGTGCTATTCCTGTTGCCTTCCATTTACCCCCTTAGGCTATCGCTTCTCCTGCTGCATGAACCGACCGTATCCCTCGCATTGTCTTCCGAAGTCCATTCCCACTCCCCGCACTTCCTCGACATCTCTTCACAAAAATAACCTCTCCCTCTACGGAAACGTCCACTTATGACGCCGCTCTCCCCAAATATCAATGCGCCTTCTTTTTTCCGATGGAGTCCACCCCCGCGCTGAAAAGAGGGAGTCGATAATTTAATTTTTCTCTTTCCTCCGTGACACCCGAACGTCACGTCATGAGTTAAGGGTTGCTGGGAAGAGAGTCTAATCCAATCACACCCCTTGCGTCCGTTCAACCCTTCCCCACACCGTCATAAAACGGGCCTCCATGGAGCTCCCTAAGGCACGCTTCCCCTAGCCTTCGGACCGTAAAACAAATGCGGGAAGTAGGATGTTTTCTTCCTTCGAATGGGTGCGATTCGGGGAAAAGTTTTAAAATGGCTTGCTCCTAAAGACGGCACTGAAGGCAAAGGAATCGACGCAAGGCACGTGTGTCAAGAATCACCGCACAATAGTGACCGTTTGGGTTGTTCTAAGCGGAAAATAGTCTTTCTGAAATAAAGTTTTGAGTCTTAAATAAACAGTGAAACATAATTTACTAAAAGAGTCGACCTAGTCCATGGTTCATAGCAAATATTTATATGAAACTCTATTCATTTCTTTACAGATTGCGTATATTTTTATCGGAAGAAATATATTTTATTTGGAAATGAATATTGTTTTACTTTAATGGTTCAGCATTGTGTGGTTAAAGCTGTATATTTTCCGATTTATTCGATTATGATATCTAAAATAATATAACAAAGCGGTGGCAGTCCGACTGTCAACATGCCATCAAGAGTATCCAATCGTCATATTTTTCGTTCCTGTTTTCGCTCCGGTTCAGCGAAAAAAATTAGGTTCATTCCGGAGCGTTGTTTCAATATCGAGGATTCTGCAACTTTAACTGTTGGTATCCTCGACAGTATAAACCTTTCGCTCCGATGAAGATGTCGAATAGAAATCGTGACAGACTTGAATTTGGCCGGAAAATTTTTACTGTCGGAGGATGAGAATAGTTATTCGTCATTAGTATCGGTTAGTGCGAATTTCCGGATATTCTTGTCACCGAAAACTGGAAATGTGACCTATATCATTCGATAATAAGAGCAATCCCTTTTTATCATTTTTTATCATATTAGCTGCAAAGATCGTCCGTAAGTGTCAACTGTTAACGGAAGAACGAACTCAAACTCTGCTTTGCACATGAGATAGAAATTTATTTCAAATTTGCATTTATGTTTTATGTCGGACAGAAGTGGCTCGTTTAGGGCGAGGGCTATGAGGGTCAAGGGATTTTCCGCTTGAGTTACGATGACATTCTGCTAAATGGGATATAAGGGGCCGGTTATACTAGAGGCGATTTGGGTCTACGGACGGAAGTTTCAATGCGACACTGCAACTGAAAAAGGTGGATGAAGTGGTTAGAATCAGAGCTACCAACTGTACGCCTAAAAACTGGAATACTTGGGTCAGTTAGAGAATAATTTGTTATCTGTATGTATGTTGTTGGTCAATTGAAGCTTCAAATAATGTAATTGTTGGACAAAAATTAGAGGGAAAGATATTTAACGATGGACAAGGAGAAGGCTTGAGAGTGAACTTGGTAACATGGATTATATATGCATGTATTCATGAATAAATGAATATTTAAACATCCCAAACAGACCTTGAAATATACTTCGGGTAGAATCGCTGTTGTAATAAATCTATTATATCTATAACTATCAGCCTATATTTAATAAAATATTTTGTTATATTAAAAATATTTTCTATTTTCTTCTTAATTTTTCTGTCAATTATACAAGGGTTGGCCAAAAAGTAACATCCCACATTATTATTCTCAAAAACTATTTATTCTATAAAAATTAAATTGTCTCCCTCCAGCGATTCACTAGGGCATGTATGCCCTGTCGGTACCAGTCCTCGCTCTGGTTACGGACCCAGATTTTCACTTTCAACCGCCCTCTGGTTTACTTCTCCTCCAAATCCAGCAATTAACTGTACTCCTATCGACTGCAGATGTTCCATAGACTTTGCACA
Source organism: Ladona fulva (assembly GCA_000376725.2). NCBI lineage: Eukaryota > Metazoa > Arthropoda > Insecta > Odonata > Libellulidae > Ladona > Ladona fulva. The sequence goes on along the minus strand of KZ308419.1, from coordinate 190,571 downwards.
AATGTTTGTGAATATTCCCTACCGTTCCTTTCTCTACGCACAGATATTCAATCACAGTACGTTGTCTGTAACGTGTATCACGGTCGTACTCCATTCTGAAATCTTCCTACAGCTATGCTATCTAAAGGGGAAAACTATGCACATACAAAAAACTTAATATATTTAAAATATTAAAGAATTCGAACCTACAATTTCGAATTACTAGCATTGGTTTTAGCTGAAAAAAAATAAGAGACATCACTTTCTGACCGACCCTTGTATCTGTACCTATTTATGCGTGCCTTCATCTTAACAAGTGTTAATGATTTTGAGGATCCTGAGGTAATTAGCTCATGCACAATGGAGTTATGTGTTTCATATAAATAAATATGCTTGACATTGTCCTATTTCTTGACCCTAATAGTAATTTCTTCTTTTACCCCATTATTTCCAATTCCATAGACTAGGTATTCCAAAATACAACCCTAATGTTCATCTATAAGCGCGCTAGCGCAACGTTCACCCATTTCGACGTCAAAGATGCACGTGTAAGCTTATGGGGGAAATAGCTCAAGATTTGTAGTTGGCAACCCTGTATATATTTCGCATAGAGAAAGAATGTATGCGTTATAGATTGAATGGAGGGTCCGGGCAAAGTGTCAGTGTCATGGCTCCCTCTTCTTGAGGGAATTGGCGGCTAAAGGAACAATTGACAGACGCCGTTCCCCAGAGCGAGTTTTTTTGGGGGCGCTAAAAATAAAATTATGGGGTAAATGTTGGACCCAATGCGGAGGAGGCGAATTTAAAAGCGGAGGCATCGCAATCGAATTAGACAGACGTGTGAAATTCATCTCAAACCCTCTTTCCCTTCTCTTCCCTCCGCCTTCATACGTCTTACCAATATAACAGATTGCACGTTGAACTCGATCGGAGAACAACTGAGATAGTTGGAATAAAAATAGAGGAAATACGTCATTCGGCGTATAAATATGTCTAATGGGTTTCAAGGATAAAATAGTGTATTTCAATAACGATTCCCGTGCGAGAGCCACTATATTCACTCTCGAATAGTTATTTGGCTATGAAAAAAATTTCAGGGAACAAATTATTACGTGAAATTCATTGTTGCATTATATGTTATATGTATAAATTATAGCAATGACCACAACGAGATGGTTTTCTGTCTTATTCTAAGTATAATATGTACTTGTTTTATCGAAGCCAAAAATTACCGTTTTTTAGTGAGTTATAGAAAATGTATCATTGTAAAGATGCTTTTCTAAATACAACAGGTATTTTTGAAATGATCGGTAACTCGAAAAAAAACTGCGGGAAAAAGACAGAGGATTTTCAGCAATCAAATGAAGTGAAAAAGAAGAGAATGTAGCCATAAGTATTTTTGTATGACATAAAATAAAGCTGCTAATTACGTGAAATGTGGTGGAAAATTTATACGAGCTGATTCATGAAATTTGCGGGAACTATCTTAATACCAGCACAAAACTGACACTAGACGTACAGTAGGACAAAAATCTGAATCATTATCTTCTAAAAATAAAGTTAAATCACATTTAAACCTATTGCGGAGTTCGGCCAGTTCAGTCAGTTTTTTACCTTAAAACATTTGTGTTTATATGTCAATAATGCTTACCAAATGGAAATACGAGTTGATAAAATCAGTACTTGTGTTCAAACCTTGGGAAAACGCACTCGAGTTACGATTACAACGGCATAGCTGTGGTTTCTTTCCTTTACGATTTACCAAAACCGGCCGTAAAGTTAGCTGTAATGTTCGCTATAATAACAGTTTTCATAGAATGAACTGTGCGTTCGCTTAATAGGTTGAATTATAAAAGCAGCGTGATCGTCGTTTACCTAATAAAGCAGAAATTTTATATTCAGAATGTCATTATTGTGTAATCTTTTATACTATATGCCGTATAAAATAGCATCTGAATACGATAAATTGTTCGGGGTGTTACTTTTCGAAATCCATTTCAAAAGAGCCGGGGTTCGACTCGTTTGTTTCCCTCTCTCTATCTAGAAGAAAGAAGTTTTTGTAGTTCAAGTGAATCCCCTTTTCAACCCCTAAGTCCTTTAATCCCATTTCTCCGCCGGAACCAGCCGACAATGGGAGGGTGACACGCTGCCAATTGAGGGGAGAATCGCCCCCTTTAAAACTGCCCCTTTGGGGCCCGCAGTGTCATCTCTTTGAACCTGTTTCGCTACGACACTGCAGCCGGAGCTAATTTCCGTCTCAGGATATCCCGGGATCCTTTTTTCTTTCTAAACTCAGCCTTCCCCTCTCCCTACGAACCCTAACAGTGTTGCCAAAAGGGATTTTTAATCGTCGCCAAATGTTTCCGGAAAGGAGAGCTTGGAAGTCAATAAAAATTTCATAAATTTTAAAAGAAATTCAGACATAATTATTTATGAACCAGAATGGAAACTGTGGCACGCATTACATATGTAACTGTTAACTAACAGTGTGACACTGAAGACAAAAACAGATCTTTGATAGAGTCGTTATAATTTTGAAAATTTGTTCATAAAAAAGCATAGATTTGAGAGAAGAACCTGCCCAAATGGATTTAAAGAATGTTTGAGAATTTCCACAGCGTCGGATTTTTGTTGCAATGCAAAGGTGATTTGGCATCATTTCTAAAGTGTTTGTATATTCTTTCCTCATCAATATCTAAACTTCTAAGAAATATTTATCATAAAAATTTCGTCACGCAAGTTTGCCAGCGCACACTGTAACTGTACTTTTGCCAATTTGAATTCAAATATACGTAATACCTAGGAATGCTATTAAAATATCTTTCTATTCAAATAACTTCGTTAGTAAAATTCAAAGGAAAATTTGTGAACCCTGAATATTTTTACTAAATGTAAATCATAGCAATTTTTATTTTATATAAATTGACTCAAAAAAGCAGTACATTGTGAGTTTTCTCTCGGTGTTTACTTGCGTTAAAGCGAAAACAATATTTAATTTTATTAAAATATTTCTCTCTGCATAATTGATATATTTACCATGTACGGTTCTCGCAATATAGTTTATATTTGTTTACTTCGTCATCTTTGTAGTTTCCATGATTCTATCAAGTTTGTTAAAAAATCCTAAGAGTAAGACAAGAAACGTACCCTCAAGGATGCAATCGGCAACCCTGTTCCATGACCCTTGTTACCCCAACTTATTCTCCCGCAGTTTACACTCCCCTCATTTTCGCTGTCCCGCAAAACAATTTCCAAGAGACCTTGTGTATGATTCATGTGACAAGGGTCTCTCAAACGACCCCATAAAGCGTTCTAATTTTCACTTCCTCTCCCCAACATGCAGATGCACCGTTGGATATTAAATAGTGGCCTCGGAGGGTGTCTTCCGAGGACGGGGACTTTAATGGAGACATTGCCAAAGACAAGTTCATTCCGATTCAAAGAGTGTGCGTGAGCAATGGGTCAGAGTGGCATTTCAGGGAATTAGGCGGAATGAGGGCTTAATCTCCACTTGAGACTAATGAGGCGATTGTGTCTAAAGACAGATTTCAAGAAATCAGAGGTCAATCTGTAGTTAATTTTCCACGAGCGCTTTCTTGGACACTGCTGCTTTATCGTTCCCTGAAAATATTTGTCGATGAATTGAATATCTCCCGTTGTGTCTTTGGCGCAGGATGATGATTGGGGTAATGAGGGTACCTGTAGAACGAAGCATGGAATTTAAGTGGGATGTATTTGTAGGTTTGGTAACCTCATTCCCTATCCAAAGCCTTTCATAGTTAACCGTGTGGAAATGAGGATCCAAACATCCTTCTGGATATTTTTCCAGTCACAGATTAATCCATCGCTTATCGAATTGCGCCAGCTATCGGAAGAAATACCAATGGATAGAATATAATATCGTTAGAATACCCTTCTCTGACGAAGTCAATTTAATTATAAAACAGTAAATTTTAGAACTATTTGGTTAATTATATTGATATAAACATTGCGCTCCTATGATTTTTCTACCTTATAGCTGTATCTTGTTTCGATAGCTTCGGCCCTTCCATTCCATCCTCACAAGTTATCCGGCTTTAAAGGTACAGTGGAAGAGATTCCCTCTTAATTTTTAATTCTTTTTCCCCCAATCTCATCTGATCGCCATCCGAAGCGACGCTCAGGAATCCACAAGACAATGAAAGGCCGTGTAAAGCGTGTGTGGTGGCTGCAGTGAGAGGGGAGGTCGGCAGGTCAAGGATGTCCTTTTCCTTGGACGTGTGGGGCGATCCGTCCGCCCACTCCGCCTCATCCGAAAACAATCAGTTGATCTCAGCACGCTCTTCGTGACCGAGGACACATATTTGATTGCCAATGGGAAAGTCACGATATCGTCCCTATGCCGATATGTTTCCGTTGATTGATTCCACGTAGATATTGGATGCCATTCTGGAGAAACAATGGAAATTGGTTTGTGTGGTGTTATGATGGCTGAGGACAGATGAGAGGCGAACTGCGGAGTTCTAATAAACGATAGAGGGCGGATTAGAAATGCCCACGAATTGCGAGAAATCTATGAAAGATTTCTAAATATGCAAAGTTTTGCATTTGAGGAGGAGAGATATTTTATGGCGGAAAAAAGTGTGTGAATGGAATTCAGATGTCGAAGTAAATCAGGTAACAGAAGCTAATTGTATGGTTTCATTGAACAATGGATCTCAATTATTGTTGTCTTTTTTATTTTCTACTTCCTTTTGTTCTCGTATGTCGCGCGTTTCGCATTTACTTACCATCCTAGGAGACTCGATGTTGGAATTTGTATACATTTTGAAAAATCTACTGCTAAAGTTCTTTCTATATTTCCCCTTATATGCGACTTGTTTGTTTACATTTTCTCATTTTACTCCCTCAGTATATATTTCAGTATATATTTTTTATCTTTTTAGAATCCCTGAATCTGAAAATCTTTATAGAATCCCTGAATCTAAAACCAAAAATTACCTGAAAAATATCGCAGGTGATAGCCCTTAAGGATTGGATAAGATTTTTCATTCACTCAACATCTAATAGGAAAGCTTTGTTACTTCATATTACAACAGCCGATCCAATAATGAGCCTAAAATAAGAGAGATGTGTGAGGAAAAATTGTTTCAAATATTCGCCTAGTATATGAATAAATAGATTGTTCTCCGGCTTTGTAAATCTCCTATTTCACGAACATAAGAGTAGATTTTGATCGCGTATTAGCAATATCCTGTTCAGTAAACCTTTGGCAGAATCTCTTGTGTAGTGACATCAGCATAGTAATATTTTCGCAGGCATCAATCTCACAAAGGAGCGAAAACATTGGAACTCGTATTTTAGTCGGCGTCAAGGAAAGAGAAACCATTCTCCCAAGATGGACTCCTCCGGCGAGACCCAAATTGCAGAGAGGCGATTCCGTCGTGACAATACTCCGTCATTAAACTCCCCAATCATCCGCCGTCCTTTCGACGACCTTGTCTCCGCATTCCCATCTGTCCCGGCCGTCATTCCGTAATGGCGCTCATAATGACAGATGATATGCACCTTGGTCCGCCTCTGGAATGAGAGTGGCTCTCCAAGGACTCCGAGGCTGGAACCAGCTTCTGAGGAAATTTAACATCTTTTCAAAAATTGTGACTGCAACGGGGCCAACAGTACGGCAAACATTTCGTATTTACACGTAACTTTCACGCCATCTCCTATTGGGTAGACAAGTTAGTGGGCTCCTCCACTAACAGTACAAATTTACCCATACATTTTTCCATTCAAGTAGTACATCTTCTCATACATTTTACACCTTCCACCCTTATATTATTGTACTTTTCAACCTCTCGGGATATTATCCACCAAAATCAACCATCTTTTATGCTGCCTCCCTCTCCCTTTTGGAACGAGGACGTACTCATTCTATACCAAATTTGTCACAGTTTTCATTTTTTTGTTTAAACCAACATAAAACTACTGTCATTGCGGTTACGTAAATTTTCTCTCATCCACCCATTCATCGCTCTGTTTCGCCTACCTTTGCCCCTCTTTTATTTCAGTCCAACTGCAGTCAGTCATGAGATTTTTCACGAAAGATCGCCAAATTGAAAGCAAGGACAGACGGTAGAACCCTGGTATTGGAAGAAAACTCTTCTCTCTTAAAATGAATGTCTATGTAAGTACCCTTCAAGCCGCCTTTCTGCGTGTGGCAGGGGGTGCATGCACCATAACAATTTCCCTAATCAATTACTTTCGCGTATCGTTCGCGGAAAAATAGTTCTTGAATCGATTCGTTCTAGCATCTATTTGCCTGATCTTCCTCGTACTATCAGAACGGCCTATCTAACAGGGAGTACGTATTATATCGGCTATATCATCTCTGAACGTGCTTTCTCTGAACTTATCCAGTAAGTCTGTGTAAATTTTTTAACTTCTAAAGACTCCCCTCCTGAATGAAAGATGAAACTTAAGTATTTTGTTGAATTCGTCCTTAGAAATTTTTCGATATTTCGTGATATACCCCAAAAACTTGCAGTGGCAAGTAAACGATTTAGAGACCACCGCCTGATATCTTTGTGTGGTTTTTTTCCCGAGGAGAAATTTCTTCGATAAAACCTCTCTAAATCATCGCTACATCCCTTCCGGAACTTCTTTGAAAAATGCACTCATTATCCAGGAAACTTTCCAGGAAAAGCCACAATGAAAGTAATCGCTTATAACGATACAATTACATCCGAGCAATCGAGAGATGAAAGCCTCCAATATATTCTCTTTCATCAGGATATTGATCATTAAAGTGATAAAATTGCCTCCGGAAGAGATCTCCATAGCGGAACCCTATGAATAAATTTAGACTTTCGATTAAAGATTTTCACGCTGACGTGTCAAGCGGAGGAGTGCGGGAGTGTAGGAGTGCGGTAGCGGAGGAGTGCGGGAGCGGAGGAGTGCGGGAGGCTGCGAAAAGCGCGCAAATGCGAAGGAGAAACGTCCTTAAAATCGCGGCTCGAAGCATGACATCACTCCCAAATTATTTCCCATTCTCGCTGGAAATACCGCAGGCTCTATGAAACGCAAAACCTTTGTTACAAAATTGGAAGGGAAAATGTCAAGCGGAGAATGGTAGAGTCGACGTTTAGAAAAAATGGGTGTGTGAGAACCTATAGACAAGCGGTGTATTCGTGTGCTGAAAAAGTCCAGCGCGAGGCTGTATGTTTCGTTGAGAGTTACACTGTTGTATCGGAAACCTTTACCTTAATGTTTGTCGGAATAGGATGGGAATCGCCAAAAAAAGGGGGAAATTTACTTTTGTTGAACTTAGTAAATTCGAAAAAAATCGTTATTCGTCCTCAACTATCTCGCAAAAAGATGTTGGAGTAAATTGTAGTAAATGAGAATCTCTTTGTAACTGTCGTCCATCCACTCAGATCATCCAGCTCGTGAGATAAAGTTCAGCAAATTGAAAACTAACTTGAAAAGGTTTTATGCCGACCCACCAATCCAACCAAAAGTTTCTTGATGATTACCTAAGTTCCCGGAGGAGGCCGTCACTTTGTGGAATCTTGACATCGCGAATATATATATACTATAAAAGCCTCCTTCCTTCCTTTTTCCTTGGTTTGAGAATACCTATTACTAGCCGAAACTAGTCGTCGACGAAACATATACTGTGAATTAGTCAAAGTATTATCTCTTTGTTATTCAAAACTGTGTTTTATTCAACAAATCCTCGTCATTATCTATCTAGGTAACTTTTTCTCCTCGATGATATGTCCGAGCTATAGATAACCTGATACTAACATCCGCTAAAACTATTCTTATTTTGAGTAAAAACTGGATTATATGAAAAGCTTGTTGATGTGTTTGAGTGCAGTGTTTATTACTGGATTACATATGTGAACCTCAGGCGAAAACATTTGCACAGAATTTTCCTGCGAAAAAACGAAATACTGTACGAGTAAATGTTAGTCTGATTTAAGGAGTGCTCTTGGCCCAAGGGTTCGACGAAATTTCTAAGATCGGACAACCCTGCTCTAGAACGTGTGAGGAACGCGTTTTGATGAGAAAACACGGGCAAAGCAGGCCGCACTTGAGTTGCAGTTCGCCTAACTTCAAATCTTGTAAAATCGAAAGTTTGTGTATTGATATGATTAGAAGTGGTATGTAAACTAATGGGAGATATTTTCCGTTTAATAGGCGAAATTAACGAGACTGAAAAATTCCAAGTTCAAGTTGATAAAGAAATCAAGAAGTAGCAAAGAAAGAGAAATTAAGTAAAATGCTAGGCCCCCACCTCTACTGTAAAAAGTAGAAGGAGGCGGAGTGTAGCTCATGATAGAGAGTTAAAAAATGCCGTAGGAGTGCGAGCATTAGAGTGGCTCTGTCAGCAGGGAAGTTGAAATTGAGGGAATGGGTTTTGGGGTTTGTCCATCGAAGTTTGGCGTAGCAAAATTTCCGAGGCCGCAGAGTGTGTCCACTGGAAAGGCTTCTGCCATTAGGGACCCTTCAACTTTGAGGGGATGATTATGATGGAGGGAATATTGGAGAGGCGGATTCCCCTTCTGGGAAGCACTCTCGGTCGCAGACGCCTAAAGGGATATCTCGGCATAGGCAAATTAGCTGTAATTTTAATCTAAAAGAGAATATGACTCCATTACAATCGCATGTGTCCTGCGAGGATAGTGAAATAATCGCTGTGCGAATTTCGCCTGTGACTGTTCTATGATTCCACGGTGTTATCGTTACCGCGATATCTGTATATGAGTGATATGTGCATACTAAAAATATGCATCCAGGTATGCTAGTATTATGTAACATTTTATTTTTTACTATTTTTATTTGCTTTTATCGTATTCTTAATTTTTATTCTCATACCGTGTTGAAAGAGTTACATTTCGTCACTTTTTAGCAAGTATGATTTGTACAGATGGCATGATTTATGCTTTTATATTTATTATACTTAAGATAGTTTATATTTTCCTGATATGGATTCTTCTCCGCAAGTTATACGTTTTATTTTTACATCCACATTTTCTAACGTTTCTTCTGCGTAATTTTTACTCAAATGACTTCGTATTGATGGCTCTTATTGGATAGGGTAGATAGATAAGAGAGAAGGCAGATAGGTCAGGATATTGTGGGATAGAGGGAGAGAATTTTAAAGCGCAATTTTCACCTATATGGAAATGTTATTTACATACTGATTACCAGTGAATCAGGACGAAGCTGTTGGATCAAAGCCATGTATCTCAAGGGAGGTAATAGACCCATATGAGGTAAATTTATCACGAATATAACCTTTCTGATGCTGAAAACGAAGCAGGTCATCTCATTCAGATCTGACGATGCCAACTCTAGCAGCTGACAATTAAATGCCGACGATACAAACTCAATTTCCTCTCCTTCTGCAATTTTCTTTCATTTACTCGAGTTTATGTTAGAATTGTGGAAGTTTATGGAAATGTAGTTAAAATTCTGATTGAAAGAGTGCAAATTTGAACCACTCAACCTCCAAGTTGATATAATTCTATTTCATTTAGAGGAAATCGTGATGAAAATGGGTGAAATTTCCTCCACAAAGTATAACTACTACTACAAAACCCGGGCTTATGTCTCTTTTCATACACACTTGTATGTGTGTGATTGAATATTAGAAGGCTCCCGAATTGGGCAGCGCGTTCGACTTCGATGAAAACGGTCCCGGGTTCGATTCCCGGTGGGGCCTATGTGCGAAATGACCAAAGCAGTCCAAGGACTTTAAACAATACTAATAGTACTACTTAAATATTGGACGCTAAAAATTTGCCAATTTGCTCTCCTATACCTAGTTTGGTACCAACCACTCGAGTTATCGATGGATTCCTTCAATAATTGTAATAAAAATAATGATTCGTTTCATAATTAATAAACAGCAGTTTCACAATTGAGAGATACTGATGATAATTATAAAAACGTATTAAAACTATTCTCTTCATTGGCCGTTCAAAGCTTACACAGTAAGTACACTACTGTGAAGTACCACCACCACTAAAGTACTACAGTAGTGAATGTAGACAAATGACATACGCTTTGAAATTATTGTCCATGCCTACGTAATCGTATATAAATATTCGTACACGATCATACAGAAGAGCGCATGTGGCAATTCCTCCATTTTTCTGTCCATCCCAAGTGAATTGGTCTTTTTCGCTGCATATGGAAAGTTCGTTCCTTTGGTCAGCTTCCTGAGGTCCAAAGTTTCCTTTCCCCACGCGGCCCACGCCCATAAGCCCTCCTCGTGGTTTGGGAATTGTTGGTTGGAAAATGACGGAGCTTATACGGAGTTTCCAATCCGCCGTGCGGTAATCGTCTCCCTCATTCTTTCCCTTCACATTTCTATCGCATTCTTCTTTCGCTCGTTCGCCTCCTCACAAAATTGCTTTTCTCTTCAATTTTTCCCGAAACCCTTTTCATGCGAAACTTTTCCGCGTTCTCCGTCGCTTTCAGTGCGGTAATGTTGTTTCCAATCGCTAGATGTCAGATTTATACGGCGCAGACGCGTTGAATATTTCAGGGGGAAAAGTACTTTAGAAATAGCAAGCAGTAGTTAACTTCGTACTCGATGTATGCTCCTTAATGCGTACCGGAATCCTAGATCACTTGTTTCTCACTTCTGTTTATTTGATGGATTACTTTGAAGATTTATTGTTATATCGGTCACTTGTATGCCGAATGCGTCGAGTGTAATAAAAAAAACTTTCTACTTCACTGTTAATTATTGAATCGTAATTCTTGTAACTTTTATGCAAATCGTCAAGTTTGAGACAATTCCAATTCCCAGAAAACTGAACACGAGATTGTCATATCATAGCCATTATTTTACAAGTGAAGCAGTAAGTAGTGTATTGAATTGCCAGTTCATGTAATGGCTCGGAATGAAACACTCATCGTGTAGATATAATACTGACGTTCAAACGTATACTTTTAAATTGTAATAGCTTCTTGCTTATAGCAATTACGGCGAAATTACTGTTGGATTGATATTAGCTTAGATCTGGACTTTGGCGCATTCCCCATTCATGATTTGCGGTTATAATGGGACATGTTATACATTGTTCGAAAGAACAATTCTTTGCCTTTGAAATAATGTACATTTAGAGTCATAATCCATCTCCTGCTTGATCTGAGTCGACGTAAACCCATCAAAACACGAATTCATACAAATTCATGATTTAGTCATCTGTGTACCTTTGTGGAACAACGACCATGGGTCACAGGAAAACCAAACCTTTAGCAGAAATGCGGTATATAGTCCTGAAGCGTAATCCGCGTTTCTGAGATTCGATCGTGATTTATTAACCTTTGATAAGCGTCTGAATTACAAATCGATCTCTTAATACAAATTTTATTCTACGCAATTGAAATTTACATTACGCATACTTTAAATGATTAAGAAAAAATACGCTTCAAAGTTCAAAGTAGGTGTGAGTTGAAGTAAGTTCAAGGAGGGTATGAGCTAATAGAATATCTCTTGAGATGTTGATGTCAGAATAACACGGTAAAAATGAGAAAGATAAAGTCAAATTTGGTTCGTTGATGCAATACTTATGTAAATGAGGCTATTTTGATTGAATTTGCAAAACTCGTTTATTGACGGGTGGAGTTAACATCAAAAGTCTCTATTGCTTTAAGAAGAAAATGTCCTTCTTTGCTAAATTATTTCATCGATTTATCCTTGATATCATTTCTAAACCTAAATGTTCAAACTAAAACCACTGTTAAGCTTCCCATGGTTTATCAAGAATAAGCAATATATCATCAGCAGATACCAGATTCCTTTATATATTTTTATGGCAAGAACTAATGGAAATCGGAAATGCACATCTGAATCCCCTTCTATTCCATTTTTATGTATCCATTCAGCAGAACTTACAGCAGATTAACTACGGAATACGGCCGTATCATCGGTACGTTGATGAGAAAAATAATGTAAGCTCCACTTGCGTTCATCAGCCACGCATTATTCCCCGATGCTCCTCCAGATGATTCTCAATCCAATCTTTTCTCCTTCGTTCTCTGTTCACAATCTTCGCCTCCTCATTTCGCCGCGCGGAAAAATTTCTGCGGTCGCGAAGGGGCTGAAGCAAGCAATCTGCTCGTCCATCCCCAAATGGTCCGCATCATTGGTGCGATGGGAAGAACGGCGTAATGAGGATGGAAGGAGGGTTCATCAGGGTGTGCCCGTCTCTGCCCATTCCACTGGAAAAGCTCGAAGGGGATGTCGATGGAAGGGTCAGAGGAAAAAAGGGCACGGATTATGTGGAGGCGCCCGGATGACCAGCACGCGGATTAAAACCCTCTCCAAAATGAGTCACATTAAACCCTTGCGTTCAGTTTCAGTATTCTCTTCCCCTCCCTTCTGTCATTCTGTCTCGCTAATCACCTCTGCACTTACCCTCTTTGCACCACCTCTTTCGCCCCATCATTAATTCCTCTTTTTATTTCTCCTAATCGGCTGCTTTCTCTATTCTACAAGTTTGCCATCATTCAGTCAATCGCCTATCTACATCTACCCTGCAAGCCGCATTTCGGCGCATGGCAGAGGGTGTAAGCAGCAAACGTTCGATTTGCCTCTTTAACGTATTGTTGTCGCGTATCGTTCACGGAAAGAATCAGTCTGAAACGACCTGTCTTCGCATCTATTTCACTTATTTTACGCTCATTATTAGATCGACCCAAGTAGCAGAGGGGGGTCGTATAATACCGATTACTGCAAATGTACTTTCTCTGAATTTATCGAACAATCGCAGCCTAATCTCCTTTCTTTTCAAGGATTCCCAACCTGCGTCTGAGAGCGTTTGCGTAACGCTTGATTTTCTATTGTGGCACATTTTTAACAAATCGTATCGCCTTGCGCTGCACTTTCTCAAGTTTGCGAGCATTCGTGTTATCCGCTGAGTCCCACATACCTGCCGAATGTTCCACATGGGGCCTAACTAAGGTGAAACAACATTGATCTCTAAACTTTTCATCGCATCTACTTACAATGCGCTTTATAAAACCGTGGTTTTTAGTTGCTTAACCACAGATTTTTCGAATATCTGTGCTCCAATTTAAGTTGTTTCTAATCGTGATTCCGAGATATCCAGCTTAGTCGAATACATTTATATTCTATTCGCTAATTTTGTACGGGTGGTTCTGACGCAATTGTTTTCTTTCGAAAAAGTTTACTACAGAGCACTTGTTTACATTAAGATCTTGTTGTCATTTTTCGCACTACCTTTGAATATGAACTAAATCGTTTGATAGTGAAATTCTAACTTCGTCTGGGAAAGTGCCTATTTTCTCCTAGTTTCCTCCTTTCACCCACCTTCTTCTCCGTCGTTATTTGTATTCCATTCGATTTATCTTTGTCTATTTCTCCCATCCCTTTCCATGTTTCCCTCAATTTTCATCTTGGATTTCTTCTTTCTACTTCATTGATATCGTTAAAATGTTCGACTTAAAAATTGAATCAATCGACGAGTCGATTAACATCGATAAGCCAATCATAATTGATATCCTGTCATAATCGATAAGTTGATCTTTATCGATAAATTGATTTTTATCAATAGCTCGATTGTTATCAGTATGTCGATCGTTATTGACAGGCCGATCGCAGTAGACCTGTTGACCAAGCCGATCTACTATTCTCTGGAGTGCCAAATTTTACCATCTTTATCTCTCTGTCTGATTCGCAATTTGAGTTTGTCTGAGAAAAAGTTGAACAATTCTTTCTGAGATTGGACTCGTTAAAAGTAATTCATTCTTTTCCGAAGTCTGCCACGGTACTCCTCCACTTTCGCAGGGACGTGATGGCGAATTCGATGGCAGATAGTTTTCCTCGAAATGATATTGCGGTCGAAAAGCGTGTGGAATTTCCTCGTTCGCATTGGCCACGATGAGGCATCAGTGAGTCGTCACCACACTCCTAGGAAAAGTGAAATGCGAATTATTACATTTGCGTCGAGAGAAGACTCTGCCTTACTTCAGATCAACTACATTATCTTTAGGGTTCCGTAACGAATGATCATTGTTACAGTTTATGATATCATTACATTATTTGAAAGCGTTTCTTAAAATTCGCTGTGACTGATTAATCGCAATGTATTTTCACTTATTTACATTTCATTGACAAGTTTATATGAAAAATTTGTTTAAAAATGACTTGTGCAACATGAAATATTGCAATACTATGTAAAGGTAATATATGAAGTTTCTTCTCATATTTCTCTATATTATCAATCGATGTAACAGAAAAGTTCCATCTAATATATTTCATTTATAAATCAGGATTTCTTCGCGATAATCTCGCTAATAGAGGAAGTTGGGTGATTCCTCCGATATTCTCAATCTCTTTCCCTTGTAAAGATGCCATAACCTTTCAATCGGAACGAATAAATCCTTTCGAAAGTCGCAGGTGAGATTCACACGTAAATGAAATGTGTTTTATTCTTGGGTTCGGAGTTAACGTTTGGAAAAATAACCCTTTAGAAGATTTAGAGAAAGAAATCCGATGAAAGCTCCTCAAGAATTTCCCATTCAATCGCCTCTTTCTCTCAGCTCATATCCATAGTGACTTAATCAAACTTGGTTCTCCAAAAGAAGTCCTCAAGGAAGCACAATACGGCTATTTCCACTAGATTTCAATTTATTCGGAAATAGATGATTTCTGCAGTAAGGAATCGGGCCTGAAACTATTGCATTCATTATTTTGCGTGTTGCCGATGTTTATCGCACGACAGTTACTAAAATCCATCTCTTTCTGAATTCGGAAATTGAGTACAGTGATGTCCGAAGTTACCAAATTTACCAACCGACCGACCAAAAGATCCGGTACGTCGACTTTACTTAAGTCGGGGTTCAGTATTGCGTATAAATACATTGATTTTCTTTAGTAGGACCAAGGATTAGCAAAAACACTGGAAGAAAAATATGTAATAAAAATTTTACGTACCAACATATACTTGTATACACTTACACATATACAAACTTGAAAAATTATGTGACGCGTAAAACGAAGTCATTTCGAAGTCAATGGCGTCATAAATTAAACTCCTCCGACGACATTAAGTCTTCTTTATTCGCGGAGAATTTCTTTATAGCAAGGTAATGATGCTTCTATTCCTTTATATGTCGTTATAACGCGTTATTCGTTTTCTGTTTTTAATATTTGTAAGCCTTTTTCGATTGAAGCGAATGTAAAGCATGCAATGGCTATGGGCCGCGTACGACATGAGATAGGAAAATCAAGAACAGCGTAATTCCAAATTCGCGTAAGTCGGGCTATATTTTGCTCAATTAATTCTCCGTTCGGCTGAGATGGAATACTTACTCTCTTTTATTCGAAAATCGTTAATTTTTCTATCAGCGCAAGAAACGCACCATTTCCTTAAACTCCTCTCTGACTATCGGGATTTATCTAATGCTTTGATATCCACTTCAGAATTCCCAATGAAAATTCAAATGCAGTCACTTTGACATTTTCTTCTCGTATACTTATCGAACTGCCCCTCCGCACAGCAACAAAAGAATCAGCTTTGTAGATCACGATTCCTGATTTCACGTGATTTCTTTCCCGTTTGTGTCCTTTCATTTTGCGATTGGAAGCGCAAGAGTGAACTGAGACCGGATTGTGTTAAACTCACGTCTTCACGATTTTAGCTCGGGTCACTCACTGGCCCAAGCGTGACCTCTCTTGGGTATCAATTGGTGGGTCACTCCTTTAATCATTCCTTTTTCGGCATCTGCACAGTTGGCCACTGTTGGGAGAGCACGCCGATCTGAAAAAGAGTTTTGCGAATTTGCGTTTTATTTTCTCGAGAAATGCGTGAGATGTTTTACGAATTTTGGGAAGGGAACGCCTATCTTTCGATAGGAGTTGGACACTTGGCGGTCCTGTTTCATCGTCGGCTGTTATTTGTTATTCAGTTGTTTACTTGGATGACTTGTTTTATTGTTTATCGATTGTTCAAGCTTAACGAACTTTTTCCTATTGTGCGTATACTTTTGGTATATAATCAATAAGTCTTATTGCTTTTACACCAAATATTATTATTGAATATTTTAGTTGATCACCGCGAATGGCACTCCTCCAGTTCTTAAACATGTTTGTGACCAAAAACTTTTGCTTGAGCATGTTTCACGACTTTCAAAGTCATTGATTCACTGGTCTGGTGAAATGTTTTTGAGATAATGTTTGGAAATGTTGTCTAGCTATTGATTATTTATTGGAGGTGTTCGTATAAGCCTACATCGTACCAGTACCAACGCAGAATTCCTTGCTAACGACCCACTGTCACAACTGGTAACACAGCCATATTATCATATACTTTACAGTACCCCCGTATGGAAGCGTCGCACAGTGGGCTAGAATCGGAAATAGCTGGCCAAAAGCAAAAAAAAATATTTTGTGCGAGGACTTTGATACTTCACATGGCTGCTCTTGAATAATTACTGCATACAACTACGCAAGTCATTTACGTTAACTCGATGCGTTGGTAGTGATATGCGATTATGGGGCTGGAAAACGGGGCTGCTGGCTTACTTACCTCGAAAGGGAATTACAATTACATGAAAGCCGTTTCTGTATATTTCTTTCTCAAGCAATTCGGTCGACCAAACGACTGTACCTTAACAAGAGGTAATTTTTACATTTTTAGGGAGATTTTACTCTCTAAAGAAAACGAGCTAAGAACACCGTGTCGTATGGGTTGAAAATCCTGAAAGGTATTTGGGATTCTTTTGGTTCGTAGAAGTGAGGCTCTCGGACACCAGTGTTGTCTATTCGGAGCACCCCTTCACTAATCACGTGGGGGCTTCTGTTTCTTTCTCTTCTCGCCAGATGGCTCCATTGGCGTCCCAATAATCGAAACGAAGGCACACTCCTCCAGAGATATATAGTCCACGTGCCAAAGCAAAAAGTGGGCCTTTTAAAGATTAAGTCTTAGGGTAGGGCTATCTAATGGGCGGCATTCCTCTTTAGTGGAGCGTGATTATTTAAAGGACCGATTTTTAGAATGTAAAAAGCACGATGAATGTCAAAGGACGTGTTTGAGTCCTTCGGAATTCTGTTTAACTCCGAAATTCAAGTATGTATGTACGTACAGTAGTTAAAATGATTGGGTTGTGTTTTTTACAAAGGCAGTAGAAGAAATTTTAAAAATAAATGTCAGAAATTTTCTGTTTTAATTAATAGCTTTTTTGCATTAAACATAAAAATTAACAAGTGAATAAATATTAGCATATCAGTGTATTTTAATTATCATTCATCGGTCCGATCAACACATAACTCAATAAAACTAACAAGATTGCAAGATTTCAAAAGTTTCATGGGAAGCAAGAATTTTCTAGTTTTATTTTAATAAATTTACGCAAGTATTTGCAGAAAATATAATGGTTTTAATTTGGTTTAAAGTGGGGTACGTCGATGCGAATTCGAAATTTAAGTTATTTATAATATACATAAAGTGATATTTTATAAGTAATTTAGTCAACGTTTTCTTGAAATCTGAAGGAAAAATGAAATGTTCAAAAATTAAAGTCGACTATCACAAAATCAAATCGATGTGGGCAGGCGTAAGTACCTTTTGGTAAGCCATTTATTCATAAAGAAGCATAGGTGTTTTAGGTACGTGGATTTTTCTCGGATACAGTAAGATTTAGAGTGATGATGAATGCAACGAAACAAGATTTAGATTTCTTAGATTAAGATTCGAGCCGCTAGTGGCGAATGGCAGGGGGTGCATTAACGCCTTAGCCCTATAAGCTTCTGCTTTACCGTTTAATTCCTTGTAACACACGTTGTCGATATTTCTCGGAGATCGCGCTCGTTTTTTTACAGGAAAGATTTCATCACAGCCGTAATACTACTGTCAATTCCTGAGCCTGAAATCTCCTCTAACGCAACTGGGTGCTCTTCGTTGGACCATCTCTAAATCTGAGAATAACCCTAATGATGGAAGGTTTTTACAAAACGTGCAGCGGAAGTAATGAATTCGAGTGTGTCATCACGATTACAGTAGAGAGAATAACTAAATCAGTGTTGTCACCCGAATAGAGGGCCAAATCACAACGTACTCACAAATAAATTAATAATATAATATAAAACATAATAAATAATAATAATTGCGTTTTTAATTAAATGTCGAGCGCAAAGATGTAAGTGCACCAGAATCAGTTTGGGGTAAATAGGATCCGAAATTGTCTAATATGAGGACCCGAAATGTGATGATCGCAAAGAGGACTGAGCTCAGATACCGAACCTGTGGAAGTCGAATCAATGGAGATTTTGTTAATCACAGCTCTAATTCAAAATTATTTTCTCACGTAAAGAAAACCGAGGAGTGCATGTTGTAGCTTCAGTATGAAATAGTAATCTCTTCAGAGATAGATAATAGATATGTTCTTCATACATGTTTGAATGTTCGGGTAGTTGTGTGAATAACCCTACGTTGCCCCACCTGCAGTGGAAAACACATTTGGTAACGAATACATATAACTGGATCGACTCACGGTTGTGGGTGCACGGATAAATTCCTCGTTCTCAGAGCCATCTCGTAGCCATTCCGCAAACCTCCACCGGGAGCTTCTGTATACTGTGGAGAAGCGGCGCTAGCGTCGAGGAAGTCGGTAGCGTAAAGAGGGGCGGGGAAACAGACAATGGAATCCTTAAAAAGAAGGAATCCTTTGGAAAAATGGGAGCTTCAATCAAAAGCGAAAGAGGAGAGGATAAAAGATAGATAGGTAATTCAGGTAGGGCAACGTCAACAATAGAGGAGTGGAAAGCGCCCGGGAAATGCTATACTAATAAACATAATCGGATTATTGAGTAAACAATGGGGCTCTCGACGTGTTATTCGCTAAATGAAACCTGAAGATTAAACTTGAACTGCTGCGATTCATAATGTGGTGGAAATTGTAAGGTAAACAATGGCGCTTTTTTATCATTACCACGAATTATTCAATATGTGAAGGATTTAATTCCATTAAAATACTACTTTTATTTAAATAAATTCCCGAAATAGGTTGATAAACATTTAATTAGAAATATTTTCTTTAATTTTAGGAAATGAGGAGTACGAGTTGAATTTGTTTATAATCGTTTTTCACTTTGTCGCTGTCTCCAACTAACAACACGTCACCTTACTAAATGTATTGGCATCGATACATTAAAAGTGACTCATGAAATCAACATCACTCAAAGTTTAGTTGATTAATGTTTGTTTTTTAGCGAAATATTTGCATTTATGGTACGTGTGTAAGAGTTTAGGGGAATCTAATTTTCGATAACATGTTAATGCTTAGAATGAATGTCAATTAATACAAAAGGAAAGGCTTATTCATCTGAAGAGTAAAGTACAGGTTCCGCTGTAGCACTTTAAAGAAAATCAGTCATAAAATCGAGATCAACTTTTGGCCACGTCACACTTTTTCTCCTGCGGTTGTTTGTTGAAAGATGCATCTAATTACTCACGAGAATATATTCAAATAAGAAAGAAATAGATATATGAGTCAATTGGCTATTAAAATTCCTTTACGAAAATGTAAGTTAGCCACTCACTACTAAAATAGTAACTTACATAATATATACTTCCTCCTGCTAATGAACCATAAAACACGGATATATCCATGTGACTAATTTGCATTGCATTTATCCAAATATAACCCCGAATAATATCATCAGTTCCACCTTCATTAGGTTTCATTCTGATCATGCAATCAATCCGCTTTCACCATGTTCGCTGCTTCCCTTACTTACCAAGATAACGTCTCTTTGCATCGGCTTCTGCTCAATCTTGGCCCATCAATTTGTCATAATCGCCTATTTACGTGCTTCTAAAAGCCTTGACGTGGTAATCTGGCTGTAGACCAATTACTAGTGCTGCTTAGCTTAGTTTTGCCACAAATATATACATTAATTTAGACGAAATGAGCTGAAGAATAAGGTGATAACAATTGATGCTTAATACTGGCTCTGTGACGATATGCGTAGCTGATCGTTATTGGCGCCCCATTTATTTCCGTGTATTGTCGCTTACTCCCCGTAGCAACGAGTGAATGTACCTCTCCAACTCCGTCTCTATGGCAACTGACCCTTACTTGCTCAACGGATCAAAGGAAGACTCGAGCTAATTGGAGTTGCCCTCTTCCTTTTACTTAACTCCCTTCTCTTCATCTTCTCGCTCTTTAATCTCAGCGAACCCTCCAAAGAACTTCGCTGATTCCATTTCGCATTTTTATCCTATACTCATCTTTAAAAAATTTAATTATCTCGCTTTCACAACTAACTTTTAAATATTTGGCTCAAGACGCTGTCCATTACAATATCATCAGCACGATTTTTTATTTTTTAAATTAACATCAACTTTGATTTTCCATAATTTGGTGGAAACTTTTGTTTGGGTTTCGTCATTTTCCGATGAAATGATAAAACGAAATACTGCATTACTTTCACAGCCGTTTTCATCACATTTGAGAGACACTTTTTTTGTTTTTATTTTTATGTACAGGGAGGTATTACATTTCCAAAATTTCGATTCCACGTGTAGTGTTCACAGTTATTAGCCGTTAGAATTATGTATTTCGGATGGTAATTAATACCTTGGCAGTTATCTTTGCAAAAATATTTCTAACCTCTTCGACATTCGTCTTTTTCTGCGTATTTTTCTACGTTGGTTATAAATGACGATACTTCTGCTAATGAAGACAATCTCGGTGTCATTCTTAGCGGAAAAGCTATCCCTCAAGAGTTGCCTAATCCTTTAATTCAGGTATCGGCTCTATTGATATCATCCGATCTGAATATCACGGATAACATACGATAATTGATCAGAGCTTACATACTAAGTTTCTCTGTGTATATCCTTTAATTTAAGTTTGTTCCTCAGCTGGTCACTTTTTAATAGTTGTAGTTAAATTAGAGGCATAGGATCTATCAACATATAATCTCCACTAAAACAGGACTATCACTTCTGATGGAAAACAGCAAAATGGCTTTCCGGTGAATCGCTGGCTCATCTCCGAGAATTCCGGGAATCTGCCGGAATATTTAGACGCGTCTCTCCAGGCTGGAATCTCCCGGAATACGAGCCGCTTCGTCACTCTTGCAATTGAAGTTGATATGTTCAGGCATTACTTGACGATGTAGTTCCATCTTATCGGCCTTTAACGTCTTTAATGAAGTCGTTTAAAAACAAAGCGTAATTTAAAATAATAGCACTCAAGTCGAAAAGTGAGGCTATATTGTGATATTTTGTTAAATATGATTCTTTTCACTTAAACTCCGAGCGTAGATGATTTCATTGACAACTTCAACCTGACTGAACAATTATATATTGGATTAACTTTTGGAATTGATTAGGAAACAAATACTTCGATATAGACAATTTGCTAGGTGGTGATTCTAATCGGAGGTCGTCCTTTTTTGCTGACAACTCAACTTCACGATCTTACAAGCGAAGCAGATTTTCTATTTCAGTGTTGACATTCAACATAACTCCATTTCCTCATCTCCGAAACCCTCAGCAGCTGCCCATTCCACCTTTAGATCCTCTAAAGACAACGCCCTGACAACGCTCTTCTCAACAGCGCCTTCCTTTCCAGACCTAATATCATCCTTCTCCTTTTCTTCACTTCCTCTTCTTCTCAATCTCCACCTTCCTTTCCTTCCGTTCTCTTCTTCATTTTCTACTTTCCAATATTTCTACCTCGTGATCGTCCCTCGA
Source organism: Ladona fulva (assembly GCA_000376725.2). Lineage (NCBI taxonomy): Eukaryota > Metazoa > Arthropoda > Insecta > Odonata > Libellulidae > Ladona > Ladona fulva. The sequence goes on along the minus strand of KZ308419.1, from coordinate 168,864 downwards.
GTAAACGAAAACAAAGCGTGTTTCGATTCCATTGCGCTTAACGCTTCTACCTTTAATGTAATGTGTCCCGGTTTCTAACCCAATTCATTCTATACGAGTTGGCGTCAGAAAGGGAATCTGGCCAAAAAAATTAAACAAAAACCTTAATTATTTATCACAACCATCATCTGACTTCACTATTTCAACGAATTAAGCTATATTTACAATTATGAGTCTTAAATTTAGTATTATTATTGTAAAGGGTAAAAGTTTTCTTTCTTACAATATATGTGTCCTTGATGCTTTTCATTCATCTCTTGAATAGACATTTTCTTGCAATTCGTGCTTCTTCTTTAAAACGTTCAGTTGTTGGGATTATTACCACAAACGTAATCTAATTTGCGTTTTCCGTGTTATTCGTGCATTTCGTAAGCAATGAATAAATGACAAATTGTATTGGGTGGAAGAGAGCTTGAGAACTTGGCAATACAATAAATACATACAATATTTATAATTACGTCGAAATGTAAACAAACTATAGTCATACTTTTAATCAGGTAAACGCGCAAGAATTAATATACACACAATTTCCTCTCTGCTGAAGAAAACCAATCTCGTATTTTTGTCCGAATCAGTTTTCCCAGGCCTATTTCGAAACTAAAATTTCTAAAACCTTGTTCTCCCTCGGAGATGATAATTGGATACCCTCCTGGCAAAATGCACACGTTCTAAAAATTTGAACCTTTTAAAGGTAAAATTTTTGGATTCCCTGTGTGCGAAAATAAATCCGGTTTCTTTATTTGCTCTCCTCTTTTTCCCTTTGATGCGTTCATCAACTGGTCCACGCCCTTCCGATGTCCACTTTTGCTGAGCCAAGGAGAGAAAAAGTTTTTGCATTGTTACCCGGCAATCCCTTGAGCTATACACAAACTCTTTTGTACCAGGAATTCTTTCTTTAGTAGTTTTGCGTGCTTTTTATGACATTTGGGTGCCTTGCGTTGGTTATCTGCACGATTTATTTGGTTTCCGAACGGACATTCCCAAAAGGAACCGTTTACAGTTGTGGTCAGCGTTAAAGTTGGAAGAATAAAGATTAATAGTCCGGGACTCGAACCCGGGTCTCCCACTTTCCGGGCGTTTGCTCTGATCACTAAGCTGTCATTCATTTCCTTAATCTAAAATAGAGTTTGGGATTCATCTGTTTTTTATAGCTCATAGAATTTTGAGGGCAAACTCGATGCATATTTTTCAATGAGTGGTCCTATTTAAGTTATTCACTCAAATTGTTTTGACACCCATAATTATTGATTTTTTCTTTCTTTTCAGGTGAGTTTTGAAACTGTGCCTTCAATGGAGAGAAGTAGTAAGTTATTATCTGTTTAATGTCTAACTCGTCCTACCACCAATATTCTTCACCATATTTCTCCGATTCATTTCTTATGATCCTTCCTAAAATTGGGAAGCGTTTCCACAATGTATTCATCACAATAGAGCGGAATAAATAGAAGAAAGTTTCACATTACGTTGAACATTTTCGATATAAATACTCAGGCTATCAGATGCCACAAGGATAATCAAGGAAATCACTCCTGTTAACTATAATTAAACGAAATATTTTTCAATTTTATTATCCATTTATCCCAACTTTGCGCGGCAGTAATTTTTCCCGCAAGCTATTGGGAACTTTTCAGTTTCAAAATGCAAATGTAAATAATGAAAGAAACTGGATAGATAAATACATTCCCTTTCGTATTCCAGAAGGTGTGGAGCAGGATACTTATGAAGGTGAAAATTCTAATATATCATATGATTGCAAATATCTGGTAGGATTCGCAAAATACAAACGTTAAACAATTTTTATAATTATATTTTAGCAATAAATTACCGGTTTTTCTTCCAAAACGTCGACTTTGAAATTGCTTTCCGATCCAAAAAATGCGATACCAAGTTATAGAATGTTTAATTTGAATGAGTTGATCATTGATGAAAGGGGAGTTTGCGAGTTGGGTTGCAATGGAAGCCAAAGTGGGAGTCAGTGAGAGGGAAAATACAAGTAGTGCAGACGGAGCATTGTGCAGGCATACACACGCCCGCGTCTATTTCAGCACGTGCGTGTCTCAATCACTCTCGAGAGTCCAAAAAATCCTCCATCCCTTTCCGTGACGCACGGCTGTATATCAAGGCGCTCGTAACAAAGGATGATGCGCTCTCGGCACATGTCCATAGCAGTGCGTGCTTCTTCGAACAGGAAATATGAAAGTACAGAAATAAAATGGAGGCTCCAAGACGCGGATTGAATCGAGCCGCGTTTGCTCGACTATCTGCGATTCTTCGATGCCGATTTTCTAGTAGATCGGATTCGTAGTTGAAGTACGTCTTATCGTGATTTCTGTCAGGATTCCCATGTGAAGAAGTTTTTGTAATTAGCAGTTCGTGTTTTATTTTGTTACGCATCTTTATACATCACGCTCATGGAGATATATATTTATCTTTCGATGCTGTTGCATTCTTCATTGACCTTATTGCCAATGAGTTGTGCTTTTTCATACGCACGATACCGAAATGATTTTGCAGTTTAGATTTTGCGGAGCGAATTTTGATATATTGACGTAAAAAACGAGCTTCCGCTTATGATTTGCCACAGGTTCAAGTCGCACCCATCGATAGGCCAATTTCATTCTGGTCAGTAACCAATTTAAGTATCTTACTTCTTCAAAAATTGCATCGAGTGCGTTTTCTTCAATCAATAAAATATTTATAATTTTAGGAAATCAGGTCAAGAGATGCGACAAAAAGCTAAATCTATATCAAATGTATGCAAATATTGGCCAATATCCCATTTAATTAAGGAATAAAAACTCTGCTTTAAATAAACTACATAAAAGCCGCTAAATCTATCTTCAATTATTGAAGTGAAACTAAAAGAGTCAATGTTTCCAAAATAGAGCTGTCATGTCAATTGCGTTGGAAAGATCTGCGCCGAAAACCCTTCCAATTTTCCATAAGTTTCTTTCCACCCAGCGATTTCAATGATGGGAATGAAAATCTATACACTCTTAAAATGCTGCCGACGGCGTACGCTGTCCATAAATCCACCTTTGCTTGGGCCATTCATCGCCCAAACGAGATACTTTAATGGGCGGACATTACCAATGCGCTCCTTATCTTTGGATTTCTTTTATTCCCTTTCAACGACTCTTTCCCCTCTTGTTATTTCCTTCCTGTACGAATATTCCGCTCCAATTTGCTCCCAACCCTTTCCTCCTTTCACGCAATCCAAAGGGTGCAAGTCGGTGCGACCCTATCCTCCATTGTTTACCCGTACAGGCGTTGAAATCTCTTAATTGATCGCGTGTTAAGTACGGATGTTCGTCACACAAATGCGCACCTGTGCTCTGCTGGAAGTCGTCGCTCGACCGTTTTAATGATCCAAACGAGGCCATTTTACTTATTGAAGACCAATGGGTTTTCATAATGCGAAGTCCATTTCATGAAGGTGAAGATATTAGACCTTCCATCGATCTAAGATTGCCTTTCCTCAAATAATAACCCACAAACAGTTGTGGGGCTGCGATATTAAGGCGTTAATAAAGGTTTATAATTATGCCGAAAGTTTGGTGGTCGGTATTTCCGGTATTTATTTTTTTGGCAATTTCTAAAAGGTATGCTCATAAAGGCATTATTCATGAGATAATAACTTAGTTTACGTAGGATTCGTACTAGTCTCTTTCAGGAAAGCCTATAATATGCACTCAGGTCATCATTGTAATCTGCATTTTCCTGTCCTTTGATTTCTCTTTCAAATTATCCATAAAAATATTCATTAATAGTCTTTCTATGTTTCAACTCAGCATCTGCGTTCCTTCAGTATTTTTTGAGCTTAGCAACATTAACAGGACCAGATTCCACTCATAATTACTGGCTGTTAGTCACTTTTCTTAATCTAGAATTTTTAATAACCATGTTGTTTACCTGGTTTTATCAAGTCACCAACTACGAGTTAAATAATTTAGATTCATTCGGCGAAATTTGTAACTTTTCATTCCTATATTTTTCATTTCCTCAGCCATTACTAATCATTGCAATTCACCTCTCTATTCTCGGAGAAAAAATATATTGATAGTTCAACTTCCTTCTCAAGAAAGGGAAAGTAACGACTTGCACTAAAATTAATATATTTCCCTTAATTTTTAAGAGCTGCCGTCCGTAAAAAAATCGTTGACGTAAGCAAGCGGAATTCGAGAAACTTCTGCATTCAATTGTTCCACTACATAATTATTGAATTTGAGACGCTTCTCACCAGGGGCGGGTTTGAGCTGTCAGAGGCCCTAGGTTCGAGGCCTCCATTAGAAATTATGAACAAATGTTCCAGTTTTACATAAAATATTCTAATATACAATCTACATTGAATTTCAGTTATGAAATATCAGTCGCTTCACTACGGCAAAAATAAACAAACAAGTTTACTAATACATAAAATTTCTATAATTTCCAATGAATGTTGCATATTATTGTTGTATTATATCGTAGCGTATGCCATGTAATGTATTCTATCAACAAATTATGTTGACTCGTTCAACAAATATAAAATTCTTTCTTGAAGCGAAAAACTAGAGCAATTCGCCATTAAGAGTTATTTCGACAGTCTGATTGAGGCCCCTAAGTGGATGAGGCCCTCAGTTAAGTGGATGAGGCCCTCAGCTTGCTCCTATTGCGCCTTATTTTGAATCCACCTCTGCTTCTCACGATGAAATGAGAATAGGCATCCGAAAGAATCACTACCATCCTACATATTTTCCCAATTGGAAAATTCCTAGCGTTCCCATTTATGGATGACCATGTTGTATCGGCATACAAATTGGAATTCAAGCCCTCAAAACGTTTTATTGATGAAAACTGAAAAGAATCGTATAGAGGCGACACTTGGCACAAAACATGTTTGAGCGGCTCTTTAAACTAATAGAGCGCCGCTCGCATTGTTCCTTAATACTCGCAAATAGATTCTCTTCTATTGGTAGAATTGGCAGTGGAACGCGAGAAATGCCTTCACTTCGGTATGCCTCCGTCGTTCGCTCGATCGGTATTCTTTCGTCCCAAACCAATTTCATCTCCTCCACTAACACAGATATACATATTAGCCCGCCCAGCTAATAACGCAAGTTTCGCAACATGTTGGGCCCCAAACCGATAATTTACGGAAAGGTAATAAAACGTAGGGAAACATAAGGTGAATGTGTGTCTGAAAATGAAGTGGGTTTGGAGATGAGTGGGTGGTGTGAAGGTGTGAGGGAGTGATTGGCCTGTCTCTGCCTATCTTCGTGTCTGTTTTTCGGAAGTCACGCGAAGCCCTCGCCTCCTTGTACTTCTCCGCACCGTTGTTTATGGCCGAGGATCACGCGACGCGAGAAGCGACGATGACCGTGGTGGAGTCTCCTCAAGACCCGAGATTTAATCCGAATATATCGCCGATGGATGACGTATAATTATCTCAATAAATGCAGAATGATACTCGCTCCGCTAAAAGAAGCCAGTTGATAGGGAAAAGTGGTATTGGGGTAATGGGCTGTTCCATTCCGTGTGACTTCGTTTAATATATATATATATATATAT
>KZ308419.1:80183-163222 GCA_000376725.2 Ladona fulva | reverse complement strand
ATATATATATATATATACCCTGCAAGCCGCATTTCGGCGTGTGGCAGGGGATGTAAATACCTAGCGCTCGAATTACCTCTTTAGCTTCTTGTTATAGCGTATCGTTTGCGAAAATAATGAGTCCCTAAAACGACTTGTCCTCGCATCTATTTCTCTTATTTTACGGTTATTATCGGATCGGCCGAAGAATAATATTGACGTCCACACGAATGAAATATGTCTATGTTGGTAGAATAAAGGAGGCTTATGTAGGAATAGCGAAAGGGAGAAAATGCCCGCAAGTGTTCCAAATCTCAATCAATTGTGCATTCATTCAATCATACATAGTCTTCCTAATTCCCTTTCTGTATAAACTTGTTGTTTTTCGATCAACCATTATATAGAAGTATTTCATTTCATGATTTTATTTGACGTATTTTGCGTTTAATAATCTCGTTCGACTAATCGGTAATAGTAGTAATAAATTCAGAGAAAACAAGAAATCGGAGGAAATAGAAATCGGCAGAATATGCACTCCATTGGTTAATAGGACGATAAAGTAGCGTGAGAAAAATCATGAAAATAAATTTCGGAGCTACTCGACTTAAAAACTCATATCTTAAGTGAACGTTGGGGGATATCGACAAGTTAGAATTTGGCTGAACTGTGTACGAACAGTGGCTGAAAATTGCCGCAATCTCTATAACGTTCATCTGTAACAAAACATTCTAAATTCTCTTTGCTCCTTACTCTCAATCGTGGATTAAATGAGCCTCAATCCAAATGCAGATGTCATTTACTGATACAGGCATTGGTCTCATGTGAAGTGTAAATACTCCCGAGAGTAATGAGTATCAATGTATTGATCGTTCATATATTACTCGGTCAGTTACGTAACTCGTTGGAGAATTGTTATTCTGAAGAAGCAATTGGGACTTAAGGAGCCGATTTCTGAGGACGCTGAGAATTTTGGCTGGCGCCCACTTTTTAAAACTGCCTTGTTAGCGGGACAGCGAGAATTGTTTCCCGTCGCGAATGTCTGTCGGTAATTTCGCTGTTAAGTTATTTTGCTGCGATAATTGGCTCCTAACGTGCCAAATTCACTTTCGGAATGCCATTGCTTCTTTGCGTAAACGGAATGGACGTGTGATAATAATTTATTTCTTATTGGATCAGCCGCCAAAGGAATCGCTTCCAAGGTCTTCCTTTTGCTAAACGGTTATTAATTATGGAGGCATTCAAAAAACGGAGTGTTCTGTTGAAGAATCGACGCAAAAAGCACGCCAAAATGGGTCTGGAAGGATCCCATCATTTTACGGATTTTCCATTTAAATATTCTTTCTAATGTGCTTGATTCTATCTTCCACGCGTAACTTACATACTGCATTCTGAATTTATCTCATGCATAAATAACATACTCATCAAAATGTCTTCCTTGGCATAATTTGAGCTAAACTTAACCATTTCTTATCTTTTAGAATCTAAATCATACTATTGATATGTGTAACTGTTCGCCCTTCCATGTTCATCCCATCTTTGTGGTTCTTTACCGGTCCTAGGATTCTTGCCCATTGGAAAGTCTCCCGAGAAATTTTTTACGCTCACGAATTCGTGGAACTTCCATTTTGTTATATCGATGAATTCTGAGGAAAATGACACGCTTTCTGACAAATACGGAAACTAACTCGATTTTATACTCAAACAATGATAATATGATCTGATATTTTGGGTCCTTTGATCAGATCGTTTTTTGTTGTGTTATCAAGGGCGTAGTCAGGATTTTTCTCTGAGGCAGGGTTCTGACCAATGTAATAAACGCAGAACTGCCTACATTTCGGGAACAGGCAAACTTCTTTTCTAAATATAACAAAGATGGAATCAGATTTTTATTTGCATATATTTCCTATGAGTCACCAGTGGATTGTGTTACTGGGAATATTTCATCAATTACGATTTACCTCCCATAACCTCGATTCCTTAAAACCCATTTCAGCTCTGCGGGGAGGAGTGAATGCAAAATTCTGTTTAAGGAGTACACGCCTTCCTCCTCTTGAGCTCCTCCTGTTTCGACATAGCCGAATGTAAAATTAGGTGTATTCACTGAGGAGGCTGTTATTATTTTGTGGAGAAGCGAGCCAATAAAATAAACGAGGATCAAATGTTATTAAAAATATTAAACCGCTGAATTTACTTGGAACAAACAGGGTTGTATATTCCATAAATGGCTTACCGAATGTAGTGATACTTTTGCGTTGAAACTAGTCACGAAAGAATTAGATAGTAGCCAATATCATAAAGTTAGTAAACTCAGACGGTAAACGTTGAATTTGGCTTCTTGAGGAGTTGGGTTATTTATAAAAAAATCAACTTTTATGTTTATTCTTATAAATTTTAAAGTTTCTAAGTTGAAGGGGAATAAATTCCTCACGTGTATAGCAAAGTGTTAATATAAGACGCGTATGCTTCTCGTTGGACCTCTTATCCAGTGCGTTTTGAAAAGGATTGCTGATTGGGACTCATCCCTGCTCGCATCTGCTCTGTGTTGCGGCCTCTGTTATGAGAGCAGCTGGGGATTTCCTAGGGTGCCAGCAAAGGTAAGAACAAATGAACGATAGGATGCGAGGGAATGGGGGTGGCAGAGGGAAAGGTAAATGTTTACCTGATTAGATCTTCTCCTTCGCGAAAAGAGGAAACGCCGAATTATGGAAATTTTACTCATCGTAGAAGAGGAAGAGAGAACTTGCTGTTCTCACGGGACGGAGAGAGGAAATCTGGGCTGAGTGTAAACGCGAAAACCACTGTGGAATAGAATGAGAATTAAGACAACTGATTGCGTACGTTGCCTCTGAATGTTCGATGAAACATGCATCGATAGCTTTCTATTCAGTATTTTTTGACGAGGAAAACTCTTTTGGAGAGATTCTTCCAAATAAGAGACATTTTAGCCTTTATCTTCCTCTGCATGTAACAAACTTCGTTGCTTTAGTTCCCATTGTGCCATCCATAACTTGTGATATTTGAAAGATGCAGCGGCCCTATTTTAAGTTAAAAGAGATGCATCAATTGCATAGAGGTGATCTCACGGAAGTTAATCTAAATTAATTCCGAAGGAGAGACATTTAATATTAAGTTCGTTTCTCTCTCTTCTCCAATTTACTGATTGCGAAAGAGAAAACAACTACTAAAACTGACTTTTGACAGCCTCTCCTCAATGTATCAAAACACTGAATGCGATCGTAATTTGTTGTTAATACCATAAGTGATCAACTTCTTCACAGATTCTGATAATGAATCATGGCAAAATAGTTTTTAGTCCTCCTCTTCGTTTAGCTTCCCTTCGACATCCAACTTTAATGTTGAAATACGCTGATTTGATTTTCGCCTTGTCTTTCGGATTCTTTCGTAAGATTATCCTGATTTTTTATCTCGCCACTCTACAATCAAAGCCGTCATTAAATCAGTCACCAGGCATGACTTTAAGAAGCGCTTTGTCGTTGGCGAGCAATGCAGGGGTTAAAAAGGCAACTGGAAGCCCACGTTGCGTGAACGACGCCATGCAATCATTGAAGGAAGGGTCGAAGGAAAGAGATCGGGGTGTGTTTTCCAGAGAATTGCCCCATCCTATTTCAGGGGTTTCCGTAGGGATTCAAAGAGGGTGGGAGGAGGTCAGTTTGTAAGCGCGGTGGGTGGAGGAGTGTGGTGTATTTACATAAGGCTGCGAAACGCCATTTCCATGGTGAATAGCCCAGAGGGCTCGTTTTATATCTTCTCCCGCAGTATATATGCTGATGACGTGCCCGTGGCGCCGTGCCCGAGTGAGGTGGCCGTTGAAAGAATGAGAAAAAGACAAAAGGCGGTGGCGGAGCGGTTGAGGCGAGAAAAGCGTAACGCATGCGGTAGAGACGTAGTTTATGCAGCAGATGGGAGGTGGTACAGGAAGAATGTTTCCCTTTGGTGGAATGGCCTTTAGGGCCGGCCACTGCCCACGTCTTGGCTAGCAAAGGGAGGAGGTTAGATGGAAAGAAGGAAGCACTTTATTGAGGGGACAATGGAATATAAACGTAGGTGGTGCACAAGGGTGGGGCCTCCGCTGTTTTATACCCTGTATTACTCTCCGGGAGGAAAACTGGCCGTTAGCCCTCGTCCAAGTGCGGCCAGCTCATTCGCTCGCGTTTAGGAACTTTCAGAGCATTAACGCTTACGAGTTAACTTTGGTTCGTGGTGACAAGGGAATTGTGGATTTGATTGCGGACAATTTACGGACCTTCGAAAGGGGCTGATTTGCAAGAATTAATGTTCGGGATTTCGAATTCACTTCTGTATGTAAAACCTCAATAAAATATATTTTCCTGTACCCCGAAGTAAGAAGGTAAAAAAATATTGTTAATGACTCTTAGAGAGAGAATTGTTCTTTTCCGCGTTGGTTCTTTCAATTATTTCCATTTTATTCTTCGCCAATTTTTGAAAGATTTGAATTGTTAAAATAAACGTAAAGATATTTTGAAATGTCTGCAAAAGGTTTCAGCAATTCCAAATTAAGTTTATTTCCGGAAACTTCTGCGGAGTAATAATGCTATAAGTATCCCAATTGTCGGAAATACGAAGGCCTTCAGAGTATTCTAAGCATACATTGCAATTAATCCGATTTACCGTTTCGTTTTTAAGAATCCGTTATTTTGCTGTACAATTGAAACCATTGTCTTCGGGGATTCTTTGCAAGTACATTTGTCACACTGTCTTTTCTGTCTAAACCCACTTTTGTCCACAATATCAGTTTCACAGCATTTTTAATGATCTGGATGAAATCCGGAATTAATTTAATTAGAAATTGATATAATTCGTGAGCTGAGTCATTGAGTCTGTTTGTAAAGTACTCGGCAGAGGGTTTGTTGGATCCCACCCTCGACCTCAGCTCTTTGAAGAGAACATGAGGCTTACGAGGCAAGATGAGGTACTTAATTTGCCCTTGCTTTCCTTTAAGAGCCAGAATGCTATGAGCGGACTTCGTTCTCGTTCTGCACAATCACCCTATGTATACGTCCTCGATCAGGAGTGACAAATGCTGTTATTCGGCAATTGACATACCTCGGTTTCTTTCATTTCCTCACACCGATGGTCAAGACTGAGACGAGTAAATGAAAGATACTCTCAAACTTTAGCTTGCGAACATAATTCGTTCCGGAAACGTGCTCTTAATCCGAGGCACTCGTATATCGAAGCGATTTCTCTATAAGATGGAATTGAAACTCAGATGATTCGTTCCAAAACCTAAAAGTTTCATATACCACATATACATGATAATGATTAACACAAAATACCATTTCGTGTTCTTATTATTTAAATTAAATATAAATTAATCTAATTTATTATTTTATTACAAGTTCCTCAGTTTTATTTATGCTCGACAGACGAAACAGCGCATACGTACATCATGCATTGTAAGACCTCGCTCGTTTATCAAGTCAGAATTTATCATGTATTTTGTCTTGCCTTGTCACGTCCTGGAAAACGCTCGCAAACCAAATTACTCCCAAACCGAGGTTTGACTGTACCTGATTTCCCTCTATCCTGTGCCAAAAGACAAACGGTAGAAACAGCATTCAAGATACCGTCGCAGGATTCAAGATATCCTTCTAAATCATACACCCCTGACACTCATCCGCAAGTCCGACCTTCTGTATTAATACGTCCAAAAAACGAAGGCACTCTATATCTTTTTTTCTCCCGAATAACAGAGATCATTTAATTAGGACACCCCAAGCTCTCGAGCACCAAAATACTTTGCTTACCTCTTTCTTCCCGTGAAACGTTCCAGTCGAGGAGGTGACTCCGATCATCTCCGAAATGTACTCGGGTTTGGGATTCGCCCGAGGCTTTTGTCGCGTCCACTTTTCCCGGCATTTTCTTCTTCCTCCTTTATTGCCCTATCTCTTTCCGGTCCTTCACATCTCCCTCCCCTCCTCCTTCCCAAGCTCCTCCCCCTTATCTCAGATCGTCTAACCCCTTTTACCCTTGTGTGGGCCACGCCTCCCCTTCCTCTATTTGCATCCGCAATGGCTGCCATGTCAAACCCATCTCCCTATTCGGGTCAATCCCAAACCGCCCGACACAGCGCAACGGCCTCACGACACGCGGCCTGTCCATTTTCGGGACTTCGATTAAATTCGTCCTTTTTTAAGGTGGAGTTCAACTTCTTCGACGCCGGAACTTATCGGAGTTTTATGGCCGAGGCTCACGTGATGCTCCGCACTCCGATTCTTTCCCTTCTGCTCCTCCGGATGGTATTCCTTCGGCCGGTTGTCCTTGCGATGGCTTTCGGATGTAATTCCAAGCTTCCTTCCGCGACCGAAAAGCACGCCATTTTTCCAACCGCTGTGCGGCTTTTGATGTTCGCGATCTGCGATATACACGAGAATCTTTCCTCCGATCGATTTGCTTTTGAATATGTTTATGATTGCAGTGACCGCACAGCGAGAAGACCCTGAATACACCACCAAATACTATAATATCCAAATTCTGTGACTGAATTTAAACATTTCTGAACTAATGCAATCATTTCTAACATCGGAGTTTTTTTCATCTCGTTCGTATGACTCAGCCATCGAATGCCTTCTCCATGGAATATGGGGTGTGGCCATTCTAGCTTCTCGTGAGTGTATTGCCATTTGCCTATTCAATTGATATATATTTATATAGTCAGTCTATACTGTTGTAAGCTACTTTGAAACGTTATACACCTAATCTTTGAAGCGTTATATCTTATTAGGTATTTTGTGTACAAGCACAGGCTTTGTGCCTCGTTTTTTCATTTGTCATGCAATCCCCAATAGTTTCAAACTCCAAGATGCACAATAAATTAAATAGTATAAATACTATATGGTATTTCTATTATTAACTTGTACTTTTCCAGCTAATAAACAGGTTTGGCAGCTGTAGCCTAAAAAAGAATCCTTCATAGTTAAATGATGCTGTATGCTCGTAATAAGGTATGTAATTGGTGTCTTTAAAAGTTTAAATTAATTCCATTTTCTACGTAGAATTGACTTAATAGCTCGGTTCATTCGTTCACAATGAAAAAACTCTTCTGTGTAAATAATTAACTCTGTCAAAATGCAATCTCTTTCTATAAGTCAATTTTTGCATTGTTATTCTGTACCTCTAAACGGGCAAAAACATCCTAAATTTGCTGTTGAAAAGTTATACGTTCTTCATTTTAAAGCCGTTGAAATTACGGCTCAGAGAAGAACGTTTGCGTTAATAGAGCAAGAATTTCCGTTTATAAAGCTGCCTCTTTTCCTGGCCTCCGGCAATCATTTATTTTGAGGACCGTCCGATAACACTCCGGTCAAATTACGATGCAAATTTCGAAGTGCAGATTGTGAAAAACGAAAATGGGAATAACAACGTTGATAATAACTTCGAAGTTAAAAACCTCTTTTTGGTTTCCAGAATAGGGAATTTATTCTGAACTGTTTCACTCATTTTCTGAAGAAGGGGTGTTTTGTTAAATGATATGATAGCATTGAATATTACTTTTTTTATAGGAATAAGTTGATTAATTAAGATTTTTCCTTCACGTAGTTCATAATTAATTGAACTCGCTTGAATACAACTGAAGAGGCGCTTACTTTTAGGAATTCCATGAGTGTATTCAATCAATTCAATTTCTAAAGGAAACAAAAGAAACTAAATTTAACATTATATATATATTCGCATATAGTTTACATAGCATAATCTTCAAGTGTCATTTGTCATAGATTCCGAGATATTCAATTCCCAACCCTTCGACTATAGTGTACTACCCTCTATTTCTCAAATACATTTAATATTGGCATAAAATGTCCTTTTAAAAATTAAATTCCTCCCCTGAAGCTTGCGATGGAATATTTCCGTTCCAAAGTAACCCGTTCGTACGAAAGGGTCGTTACTCAGCCCGTGCATCCCTTCACCCGGCAATTATTCACGGCCCCGTCGCCCGAGTGACTTAACGTGGACGCGTAATAAGCAAAGGGAAAGCGTTTCCGTGAGGACAGCCGAGAGAAATGGATTCCCTGCGATGGGTGCCCCAAACAACGGAAAACAAATCGTCCCCTTGTACAGATCGCTATCGCCAGGAAGGTGTGGGCACACGAGGGGGCCTCGTGGCCCTCGGTGTAATTGGGGCCATATCTACGTGACTCAAGCGGGGCTATCGGCCCCATCGGAAGATGGCTCAAAGGGTTCTTTTTGTTTGGTCGCGTGAGATTCGAGAGATTAGGGAAACGCAACTGTGACGTAATAGGAAATGGGCGGAAATGTTTACGGAGGATAAATAAAATTATTAGAGGGGCGCTTAATTATAAATGGTCTTGGGAGGGAAAAAATCGGATCCCTCGTCCAGATTACCCCCCGCGATGGATTGAGGTGTAATGCGGAATTAAATCTCGGGCACAAGTCTCGATTTATGGAGGTCATTTTGAGGAGAGTAATTTAATGGACTCGGCGAGAAAAAAGGGGAGAGACGTACGTGAATATTACGGCTCGTTAGTGGCTCCTGACCCCTTTCCATGGATAAAGGTATTCGAAGAGAGTCATAGGTCCAAGACGGATTTTAGTCTATCTCTTACGATTCGGTAGTTTCACAAAATAATTTTTTAAATTTCTAACTCAATAATCTATCCTTTGAGACAAACTCCTCCCTAACTATCACCAAACAAGTTTTTGCTGTCATCTCGCCCTTGCATCTCACCTCCAAAAACTATGATAACTTGACTACATGGTTCCTTAATCGTCGACCTTAATAAATATGTGATTTTCCAAATCTTAACGTCTACAAATCATTCATTTAGGACGACGCGATAAAGAAATTGGAAAAATTACTCCATCGAATTAAAGAGAATATACGCAGATAAATGAGATAAATGACAATATGAGCACAATTCGAAAATTCCAGCGTTGCTTCCATGATATCAAGTAGTTGGCAAAAAGTACTGGGGAACAGCCAGAAGAATTAACCTTTTTTAAATATTTCAGAAATTCAGAATCGACCGAAGTCGTTATATTTTTTGGAGGAAATTTTTAGTTCGTAAAGTGTCAAAATATCGGTTAATTGAAGAGACAAGGTGAAGAAAAATTGTTGCCAAACTGTTTTTTGAAAAATGCTTCAGGACTGGTTCTCCAAGAATTTGCTTCTGTTCGTAGACAATCCTACAGAAGGGTCTACCCTATTTCTTATATCTGAAAGTCAGAATATACCTACTGATTATGTTGTAGAGAATGAAATATATGTTACAATTATCATTGTGAAACTGTTCAGTGGCTTAATCGTTATGAAGCTGGAATCCCTTTGGCAGCTGGTCCATTGATGGAAGGGTCCCCACGTCACAGCTTTAGACGTCTGGAACCACAAGCATTGTTAATCGGATGGAAGTGACGTCAGCGGTTTACCGCGGTGCCATGTCTCAGATATCTATTTCCTACTTTTTAAAGTCGAGTGCAATATAGTTCTACTCTAATGTGTATCACTTCGAAGAAACCTGTTTTCTGATGGGAAAAGAAGTATTTCGTTACTTGAAAGTATGTGTTGCAATTATTAGAATGGAATGGAAAACAGATTTCATATCAAATTATCAGTATCTTTGTTAGATTTTATATTTACTCATTAGTTTCGTAACAGATGTATTGAAAAGACAGTTTAAATTAATTAATTATAAGGAAGTAAATTAAACATATGATATTTATAATATATTTATATTAAAGTTGCAAAACATCTTAGGAGACTTGAGTATAACATTTGCGGAACATTTTAAATATGAGAAATTTGAATCTTGAGATTCCCTTTACTTAATTTTCGGTACAATTTAGACATTCATCAATTTTCTAAGCCTTGACGCTCAATCATGCACGTTTTCTATTTCCTTAACGCTCAAGTAGTATTATAATTTATTATTCTGCCATAGATATTGACCCTAGCTTATCCATGTTACAAGAGAGATTTCCAGCGGATTTATTCTAAGGTGCAGAACCGGTTCGGTGCATTATGAAGCAAATGACAAATTGACAAGTCTGTTTAATTTTTTTGTAATATTTTTAGGAAAGTAGTGAAAAGTATTTTGAAGGATGGGAAAGCGATTTATTCGTGAGAATTTCATTTCAGTATCTTCTCCAATCCGCAGTCTCCGTGAGGTAGGTCGCCATTTTATGTCACCAGAAGTGGACAAAATAGGCGGAATGACAAGAAATCCTTTGTCATTCCGACCTATTGGAGACATGTCTCCTCGTCTTCCATTGGTCCATTCGGTCTCCTTGTCAACACGACCGCAGCCCAATCTGTCAACCACCTTTCCCAGCGCCAATCCCACGCTTACCCTCATTCGCCCCGCACAAAGGGTCTTTCAAGCTAAGGGGGCATTGTAAGTTGTTTGTCCCCTTCACCTCACCCTTGAGGACCCTCGAAAGCCTGTCCTACCTCTCCGGGGATCTTTAGGGAGGGGCAAAAATGCGGGGACGTCAAATGGGGAACGGTGGTCAAATAGGCGGCCGAGTGTCTCCACAATGCGCCGCAGTGGGCCGGGTGGCGCGCAAGTGCCCACATCTGTTTGGTTGCAGGATAAAGTCCTTTTTCTGCCCCTCGTCCCCGGGCTAATTTCCGAAAGGGGATTTTTAAAGAGGGGCCCCATCGAGGATTCTCCGTGCACGCTCAGATGGGCGCAAAATGCCCCTCGCGAGATGGGCTTTTGTGCTGCGCAAGATGATGGGGAGGTCACTCGAGTGGCAAAGCTTATATCCCTTGCTTGCTCCCGTTCTTTGACATACGAACCATTTCCGTCTTTCCATTTTTCAACAATTCCATTGTGGAAGCTGGTGTGGGATTTCTGGGTCCATATTTTTGCGAAGATCTCTCTCATATGTTGCGTTGTAAAAAGGGATGAATGGCCCAGGGCGGGCAGTGTGCGTACGGCGTGGGAAAGACGTTTGTTAAAAATATCTCGTCTTTTTGCGGAGATATCCTTTTTTGTCATTTTTAGCCTTTTATGGTGAAATTTTCCGGTTGGCAGGAGGGGTTCAGGTGGGTTGAAAAGGGCCCAGTTCCTTGAGCTGAAATATGGAGCTATTATTTCTGCAGCAGATTCTTTTTTTGAAAACGGAATGGAGTGACATCTCTGTGAGAATGTGGGAGTGATAATTGACATTGGGAAGAGATGCTATTGAACATCTCTTTCTTCCAAAAGATCCGGATTACTCGCATCCTAAAGCTCAATTTTCGCTATTGGGAACTTAGGAGATAAGACCAGGGAAAGAAGCAAAGAAAAGACCAATAATTAGCTTGATATTTAGACTTTCGTAGGATGTGCGGTCAGACGAGCATGGTTTCATCTTAATCTTTGTCCAATTGCAGGGCCATCCAACTTTCCTCCATAGGTAGAAACAACCCATATTTATTAATTATTCTGTATATGAAATAACGGTAATAATTTGTAAACCAGGATTATTATCTTCAAAATTTTCGTTTTTCTTCAAATTCAATGCTTTTTTTTGTGTGCACTCTTACCTTGTAAATGATGGAGTAAAGAAATTGCAAAATTTTGCACCTGATGTCTTAAATCTTCGAAATTATTGACCGTCTGGACTCGTCCTTTTCCTGAAATTTTGGTCTGAAAAACTCAAAATATACACAAACGTAAACATCATTTTTAATTAACAATTCGTCAAATCGTTCCACTAGCACCTAATTATTTCATCCTATTTTGTCAATAAATATTATTTTTGGGTCGTCGTATTTAATGGTCCGCGAATGAAAGCGAATTTGTACGTCTTCCTAATCTCTCGACGTAACACTGCTAAGCACTTCCACTAAAAAGATGCCCAAGGAAATAAAAAAACCACATCTCCTTTTAACGGTAGTTTGTCGTTAGGGCGGATGGGGAGGCAGTAATGAAAGGGTCTCCCGCACCCCTTTCACAGGATGATGATGTCCCTCTGGAAGGAACCCCATTGTCCCGTGTGACAGCGTTCTTTTTTGTGCCGAGATGGGTGCCACCGTCCCGAAAGGGTTGCATGGCAGTCACGCCCTCTGCGAAGCCATTGTTGAGGTCCTCGAGGAGAGCCGTTGGAAAGGGACACGGCCATTGGCTGTCGCTAGGACACACAAAGAGACTGTTGAGCACCTACGCCCTCTTGCGACTCAACAGCCGCTGTCCTTTTTCAACCCCCTCTCTTTGGGAGGGGAGAAGTCCCTTTATCCGTGGAAAGGGTTGAAAGCGGCGTGAGGAAGGGGCCCCTTGATGAGCATTGTTAGGGGATGAGAGAGACGAGGTATTAGAATCGGAACAATAAGAATAGCTCTTTATTAGAGAGGGATTTTTATGAATTTTTGTCCTCTGCACTTCGTGTATTCTTTGTTTGCTGAGGGATACGTCATGTCCGCGATTCACGTATACGTCGTCTAATCGATGTAGGACTCAAATTACGGCGAAATAAATTGAATGACCTGTCTATCTTTTTGTTATTGAACCTCATCGAAACGAACATTGATGAACAATATGAGGGATACTTGGAGTATTTTGTAACAGCATTGTTCCAGATTTGGACGAGAATTAATCAGTGCCATTTGCCCACTTCCATGGTTGTAATCTACATAAGAAAAACATCCATGTCGGCAGGAATGCAATCAGGAGCGAATTCGTAATATACGCATGGGGAGGATCAACTCAAGAATAATGAAGGTGTTACGCTTGACGTTGAAATGCGAAATTATTAATTTTCGTCCATACTAGGTACTGTTAACAATGTAATGTTGTAAGATTTTCAAATATTCATATTTACAACGGTATGTAGAAAAAAATTAGCGCGTACTTTTGATATTTTCTTTCTTCTGCGATTTTCTATGCTTAACGATTTCTTAAGTTAATCGAAATGTGTGTCCGTAATAAAATTTACGGTTTTCCGGTTTTCTACTAAGGTAAGCCTGCTGCGGAATCGGTGATACTACGAGTAAATAGTCATTAACCCTTATTTTAAGTCTCTATTTAACTCCCAGACGTGTACAATATCCTCTCTTAAAGTGCCATCGCTGATGTTGATGGAAGAACAGTCAATGACAGCCTAGACAGATTATGAGAGTATTTATTCGACAACGACTACTGAGCAGTCTTTATTAGGCTTAGAAATATATTCCGATAAATATAAATGCTTGAATCGAAAAGTGAAAAAAATTTGAGGAAGTTTTTACCCAACTCCGTAAACGAATAACTGACGTACCCATCTTTGATCAACAGAGACGTCTCCAATATCGACACCTACGACCTTCGCCCATCACACAATTGACGTTTTGGGGTCGTATATGGCCTAAATCCCATTCATCCTCATTCATTTTTTCCCTCAACTTCTGTCATGGAGTCATGACGCGATGTTGGATTACTCATCCGCGCATCGCAAATAACCGCTCTTTTGTAAATACGAGTAAACAGAAGTTTCCATTGAACCCGACGACGCCATATTCTCGCCGCTGTCCTTCAGTTTCACCACGAGGAAGCCCTCCCATAATTTCAACCCCAAAAGACAAGCAAATCCTTTCCCCTCGTCGTGATTGGGTGGGAATTTGGGGTCGCAGTCGAATCCCCCTGACAACGCCCCCCCATCAACCCCTTTAATCCCCCCTCTGCTGTTATTGTGCACCCACCACTGCCTTTTAATGAGAAGGATTCCCTTCATTGTGCAAAAGCCAACGCTTTCACAAAATGGCTCGCGAGATGCTCATTCTGCCTCTTTGTTGTGTATTGCATCGTTATCAATCTGCGAGTGTCGAACAGTTCCTCCAAACCAAATGACAATTTCGCAACTTTTGAATTTCCATCTCGAAATGAATTTCCTAATGCAAGCCGCCGTACATAAATTTCACGCTCTGTGGTGAGCTAATTTTCATTAAAAGAAATAAGCTAAAACTCTACGTCTATGTCTATGTAAGTGCAATGCAAGCCACCTATCGGCGTGTTCATGCACTATGACTGTACTTCCCTGATCGATATAAGGGAGTAATCTTCATTTACTGGAATGCAAGATAAAAAGTGCTCAATTTTGATGAATCAGCATTTGTTATAACTAATGGAAGAAATTAAGCTTCGAGATTCGATTCAATTCTAAATTAGGGCGAGAAGACCTCAAATCTGCAGAAGAGCGATTAGCGAATCAACGATGCACACGTTTACTCCCTAAGCAAATCCAAACCTGTTTATTCGGGATGTGGCTCACACTGTACTGACGCCTTATGCACGAATTAAATTAATTATCTTATCTGAGTATAAATACATAAATAGCGTCTTTATTTTTGGGGAAATAATAATTAATAAAATGCACGACAAATAAACCATTGAAACCCTATTAAAAGATGTACACTAATTATATGAACTATCAGGTAAATGCAAAGAATATCCAAAACAACCGTATAAAGCGTATGCGATACAAGAATAATTAGCAATTACAGTTTTCAAAGTCACTAATGTTCACTTTAAGTTCTCCATCAATTATTTAAATAAAAAATATCAGAGACGCATAAATAATAAAATAAACATACCTGGAAACAATTATGAAGTACATTTACATTATGATAATTAATTTAAAATAAGCAATTTACCTCAACACAATATTCAGAAATCTGGCGGTCTCTGCGATTGTTTGAGACGGAAATTTATTTGTCAAAGAAGTCAATAAGACGTGAAAACAAGATTTTTAGAAAAGATAAGTGTTTATAGAGATTAAGAAGTATAAAGTGTCGTGTATTCTCTGCACAGTATTAAGGTTTACACAATGACCAATTTCATATTGCAACATTAATATAATATTTTCGGAGTTCCCTTTTAAAAGGTAGAAAAATCTTCAGCCGTTTACGTCGTAAGTTTCTGTAAGGTGTTGAATTTGTCAAATAAAAGAATTATCAAAGTTCTCCTGTTTTTATATCTTATCCCTCCTCGGCAAAAGACTGATGAAGAAAATGGAGACATGAATACATGTGTGCATTGAAGGTAAAACCCCCCTGCCACACACCGAAAGGCTGATTGCAGGGTACTAGTTTAGAATTAGATGATCATAGGAATTCTTTTAAATGTGCGCAGATGTCGTAAATAAATGTTAAAAGCGTCATTACACAAACTACATATTCGACCAATTTTTTCGAAAGCTGAAAATATCTTTTCCGTGCTATTTCGATATTCGCAAATTAGAAGTTATTCAGAAATGTTGAGGTACTGCATTGAATGAAATCGAAATGAGGAATGCGTTCCAAGAGGGTTACAAACGATAATTATCCTCCACAACTCGAAGAAATTGTGTTCGTTCCCTTGTTTCCTGCAGTGGTACGACGCAAATTCCAATGCGATATAATTATTGATAATCAAAGGGAATTGTTTTGGTGGTATTGAAGTGCTTCGTCCCGAATTCGTAATAATGAAACTATATTTGAACGCGCAATTAGAGCTGTTAATTGCCGAATAAGTGAGCAGTTTTGAACTAAAATAGCGCGATCACTCTTTCTGGGAACGATTTAATTATCATACGCTCGATTAGGCTTAACCTAGGGAATTCACTTTTCCGCGAGGGAGCGCATAAACGCGCTTTTTAGCAATCGATTTACGTTCTAGTTTAGCGTGATACGATGACTTTAGAATTCCAAAGGATAGTATTATCTTCGTAGCGAAAACTGTGGGAAATCTGTGGTTGCAGATGGTTACATCAACATGACATTTCACTTGTAAGCTATAAGTTTTAATATTTACCTTGCTTTATACACGGAGAATTGTGGGAGTTGTGAGATTCTGAGGATCCTTGAAGGATTTTTTGCCAAAACGTGGCTTGAGTGACGTTAGGTACCAGTGATAACAAAGGCTTGCACGCCAAATAGATTACATACACCAAGAAAAATACTAATATATTATTTGGGAGTATTAATTTTTGCTTAAGAACGTTTTTCGATCAGTGGTTTTATATTTTAGGCAGAAAATAAAAATTAAATTCTCAAATTACAGTTTTATTTCTTTTTTTTTTATGTGCGGCGCCGCAATATTAACCTTCCAAATAATATTGATTTAATTTAAATTAATAATTTAAAATCCTAATAAGAGAGTAATTAACAGCTTTAAATGCAATAATTATAGCACGTTAGGATGAAATGAATATTTGAATTGAATGTTGTGTGAGTTGAATGTTTGATAAAAATTTATGACCTCATTGAGTGTCGCCGTTCTTACCGTCTTAAATATCTGCATTGGCCTAACAATAGATCACCTTTACCATTCTGGCATGACTCGTCCCGCGTAACAAATGCTCCATTTTAATGGTCAGATGCTCATTCTCTTTCTGTCCGTAAAATCTGGTCCCATAGGAGAAGAACCGTATCACATTTTTATCGTTAAGTGATGCTAGCGGACACCGACCTGCTCAGTGTGTCCGCCATTGAAGAGGCTCCGCCTTCGCTGGAATTCCATCCCTTTTGACCTGTCTGTAATACAGCGAGTTATCTTCCAGTGCCCTAATTCGTTAAACTGCCATTTTGAGAGAGGGAAGAAGGGCGGGCCCAAGCACGATACGCCACCAAATTTCGTACTCGGGTCCAATTTAAAGATCTGGAAACATCTCCGTCTCCCAGGTAACGTGGAGCTAGAAAAGGCACTCAGGCACGGCGGAATAAATACGCCTTTGATTATACATCTCCTAATATCTTTCCGATCTTGCCGTTCGCGTACCATCTGCTCCTCCCCCAATCGGATGGTTGATCACAGCCACCCCCTCTTTAGCAAAAGGGGTGAGTGGGTATAATAAGGTGGAAGTAATAGGGGTTGGGGCCCCGTAGGGCCGCATTTTAATTGGCCCCCCGACGATGATGATGAGGACCCGATGCCCTTATCGAAGCCTCATCTCCGGAGGCCCCGTTTCGAGGGCTTGCGCAGGTGAGCAGGCGGGAATCTGGAAGCAGATGAAGGGAAATCTCCATCGCCGGCAAATGCGCCTGGTGTGGCTGGGAATAGAACGCTCGTGATAAATGGAAAAAAATCTCCGTTTATCTATCTTTTCTGAAATAGTCGTGGGTGAACTTAGGTCGGAAAGAGATAAATCATAGAAGAGTAATTAAACGATAAGCTTGTTGGCGGTAGCCAGAACTTGGTTGCTTTTATGTCAAACCAACTGAAATATTTCAACAATTACATTTAATAGAATCTAATCCACAAAAAAGGAAATATTATGATTTAGTACGCATTAAAAATCTTTTCAGGCATATTACCGTAGCTGCTAAACTTCAGAAGATAAGTTATTTAGCGGTTGAGGGTGTACGAAAAGTGATGGGTTCAGGTAATTGTATTGACTCATAAGTTAAGTCCCACGCAGCCATTATTTCTTCAGTTAAAATTCTTCTTTCAATTAAACGACTTCCAAAAGCATTCGGAAAAATATAAAAGGAAATACATAGAACACAAAGAAGAAAACATAAGTAATTCGCCTCTTTCTCTACATTTAGATTTTCTTCGTGCACAGAGAATCATAACCTAGAGAGCAAAAGAAAGTTTTCCGTGGGACTATCTTCGGATAAAATTTCCACGCAATTCTCATTCAGTTCAATACTTTCATATCCCACCGATTATTGCCAAAGATTTAAACTAGGAATAATAAATCGCAAAAATATTATCTGCTTATTTAGAACGTATTTTGCACATTATATATATTTTACTTGAGCAAATAAGTGCAAATCTGAAGGCGTATGGAAGTCGGCCATCGGCGTTTAAAAGGGCAAGTAAATTAAAGTTATTAAGCTATTTTCAGTTAATTACTATAGCGTATCGTTCGCTTGAGTCCTCGTCTTAGCATCTATTTGCCTTATTTGACACTCATTGTCGGATCGGCCGAAGCAGCAGAAGGGGGTCGCACATCGATATGTACTTTCTCTGAATTTATCAAGTAATCGCAGCCTAAGTTTGCTCTAATCTCCTTCCCGCCATGGATTCCGAGTGATTGAGCATTTGCTTGTTGTTTACCAGTAATTTTATGCTAAAAACACTGCTGTGCCTTCTCGAATTCTTAGATGTATCCTTCACCCCCAGGAATCCATCTTCTTGCTGCGTATTCTGGATTAGTCCTTACGGAAGCGGCATTGTTTTCTTATTTACCAACCTCATATATTTACAATACGCTTGCGCAGCCGAATACTTTAGAATGTTGACAATTGTCTCAGCTACAATCGGACAAATCTGTTACGGACACATCTGTTACTGTTACCGAATGACAATCCTTTACCGATGGAATAATAAAATTATTTCGCACTTGAATCACCCATCGAAGGATATCTTTGAGTATTTTTCTCTTCCCCTGCATTTTCATTACTCGTGCGTCCGATTCATTCGCACGGGGAACCCAACCGATATCGCAATCGTGAGTTTCTTTCCGATGAGCATTTCCTCCAACACGAAAGGTCGCCGATCGTAAGTTAAACCGAGACGCTATCGCAGAGCGTACATTTTTATAATCTTCCAATCGGTTTTTTTACATTGGAAGGCGACCTCAGGTGAAGGCGTACTCACAAAATGTTGTCAATTTGCATTCTTTTTTCCATCGGCGTCCTTTGTTTGGTTCGTGAAACCGCTCCGAAGGGCCACCTGCCGTCCTTTCCTCAGCCCCGAGCTATGAGCAAAGGGATGAGGGAGGAACCCGCTGCGAGACGGCATTTTAGATCGGTAATCGATATTTTAAACGCATTCTCCGAAAGTAAGAGCACTCTGGTGATCTCATTGCTGCAATACACATGGCCAAATACATCGCCGCCATTAATCTTCTAAGTTTGACGCGGAGTCTCGAGGGGAGCCGAGCATCCCCCATGTCCTCCTCTTCGCAAACCACGAATTTTCAAGAACGTGATATTCGACACTTTGCACTAAGACCCACAGTCAGCTGGGTCGATGACCACACATCTCACGCTATTTCGTAAGTGGAAGAGTTGATTTTCAAACCGGCTTAAGATTCGTTTAATCGAAACAAAATGGCGGAACGTGCATATTCTACAGCCACTATTCGCATTATGAAGTTTTATACCAAGGGATTATTTCTCATTCGATTAGTATCAGTTATTATAATTTCCAAAGAATGCGAATGCATATGTTTATAATTCTCCCTACCATATGGAATTCAAGTAGGCAGAAAGTGATTCATCAAATCCGTCGGTAAAATGAAACGCGCCGATGTGTTATTGGTTTTCATTTTATTGATTCCTTATTGAATGCTATAAAAACTGTTACCCATGGAGTAATGTTGCTGTACTTATGTAAACGTATTCCATTCCCAGCAATTTGGCCCAGTGAGGAAGCAAGGGCAAATTACCTCACTCCTCCCCAGGCCTAGTAAGCCTATATCCTCTCCTTTCTGTAGCTAAAAGTGGAAGAGTTAAGGTTCAATCTGGTCTTGTAAGGATTATTAATCGCCACCATCGAGATCGATTATATCTGAATCTGCATTGGATGTAAATCGTAGCCTTGAGATAGTGTCCGTGAGTTTCCCTTGACATACGGTGGTGTTGCTACTTTCATACGGTATAGAAACCTCACAAGTTCGTTATTGTCACTTTACAGCCGCCGTCTAAATCGACTCTCCGAAGACACTCTACAAATGCAAACGAACACGCGGTGAAATAAAATCGGAAGATGGAAAAACAACATCGTCGACCGGAGAGAAGATACCCATCTCTTAAGAAGACACCTCTCTCCCGACATCGTTCCATTCCCCCTTTTTCACGCAACTAATAGGCGCCTTGGAAAAGCCTTTCGTCCTTCTATTATTGTTCCGAAGGTAGCAGCGGGGGGACCCTCCGAAGGGCCTTTTCGTAAATGATCATATGCCATGGGTCGCCATGACCTTGGCGGGGAAAATGGGATGGAGGTGAGGAAGACGAATGCTTCAGCGGGCCGCCTCTTGGCAGGGGAGCCCATGGTGATGACGGCTATCCAATAAAAAGGACGGAGGATCCTGGATATATTGGAGGACTGCATCTTTGAATCGATCCTCACCTTTACAAACTTATTCTCGATGCACACGGCGATATGTATGCATCATTTAATCCATCAGACTCCGAAATTTTATATTTAATGCCATTTAGATCGTAAATACTGGACATTATTGGAAAATCAGTTTGCTCTATGCTGCTCTCAAAAACCTACGATATTCAATAAAGAGTTCTGCTGGAAGATAAGAATGTGATATATTCTCATACTGTCCAACGAAAGTTGGCGGATTTATTTCGGGGGTTGAATCCTTCGCCTTCAAAGTGTTTCGGAAAGAGAAAAATCAGACGTTCTTTGCTTCGTAATGTATTGATTCACATCATGAATGCACTAAATTAGCACTCGCTTCCATGATTTCCTAATCCGCGACTTAATCTCAGCAAGGTAATGTATGATATAATGCTGGGAATTCATTAATTTGCCGATGACAACCACCGCGTCATTCAGAGAGAGATTTTCCAAGACACAAAGCCTCTTATCATCTCAACGCCATAATCACGCATCATCTTCAGCAGAGGCGCCGGGAAGATGTCGGAATGAAATTTAATCCCTTTCTTCCGCGGGACCACACACCGCTCTTTCGTTCAAAGATGTCTCACCACATAACGCGCGGCGGAAAAAAATCGGAGCGCGATTTCCTATTAGGACCTCCCCCGACAGCAGCGCTTCAAGACCGAAAGCGGCGGATCGGAGAACTACGCGAGACGCGAAACGAAACGAAAAAAAATGCGGAGAGGGCGGCGAATTTCCAGAAACAAACAAATGAGAATGTTTTTAAATGAAAGGGAAGAACGAGTCTCCTCATCCATTCCGGCGGAGAGAAAAGAAATGAAAAATTGTGGCGGGAGCAGGACGCCCTCTGGCGGAGACGGCGCCGAAATTGGGTGCCCCAGGGTAGCGGGAGGGGAGGGGCGGTCCCACGCAGCGAGATTGAACCGCGTGGACGCACAAGGGCCGTCACAGTCTCCGAAGGACACGTCCGCTTCGAAACCTCACAGAATTCCGAGGCGGCAGATAATGAAAGGAAAGAGACGCCAAGCTTTTTTATGGTTCGCGTAAAACCATAAGAAAAGATGTACGGACGGGGCGTTGTACAACCTTATGTATTGTCAGACTACTTTTCGGAAGGGTGGTATACCAATATTTTTCCCTTTCTTTTGTGTCCATGTACACGGAAACCCATTATTCGGACGTCTGTGTTCTGAAGCTGTTTGACTCCTTGTATCATTTGCCTTAGTCTATCACTTCGTCTTCGATCAACTTTCAAATAACAGCGCTCACTAATAATGACTAACCTAAAGACTAATATTTTCATTTATCTATTCAGTGGGTCACGAGTAGATACTTCTCACCACATCTATGTCTTCTTTGGGTCCTTCGTTGTCTAACAGAGTTCCCCATTCTATTGAAATTGTACATCAATTGAATTCTTATTGTCAAATTTAGTGATTTAGTTTACAGTTCGAATTTAACATATAGTTATTCCAGCGTGTAACTCTGGAAAATATACGAGTTCATTCGGATTAAGTTTGACGATTGGCATTATCCACGTTCTAAATTAACCACTTCTTGACTTATAATTGGCATTTTAAACGTGAATACATAGATCTAATAATACAGACATGCATACATCTTCTAAAAGTTTATTATATTTACTGTTTAAAATATTTTATCGCTGTGTTGNTCACACAAAACTTACCAGTATTTAAAAAAGTTGGAAAGATTTTTTAATAATTTCCACCTTGAATACTTTTCTAATCTTCTTCGTTAACATACGTTTATTTGCACTCATTACCGCACGGCGATGTGGTGCGATTTGGGAACCCCCGCCATTTTGACAGAAATATGTACCTAATCGCGTGTAAATTCCACTGAAATGAAAATAGCCTAAGATTAATAATAAACCTAAATGTAGCCTAAGAGTAATAATACAAATATGACATTTAACTAAAATAAAATAAATAAGACTTCTTCCTCCTATGTTCTTATGAAAATCCGAAAAAATAGCTCGAGAGATTTTATTCAAATACACACACAACACTTCGTATTTCACAACTCAAGTGAGGCGTAATTGAAGGGTGTTAGAAATCTCAAGCGTAGGCAATAGGTGGGACATAAGTGTAGTATTTCAGTTTTCCGGCTGGTGGTGCGATATAGGCAACTCTCCCCTATATGTTTTCTTATTGAGCCATATTTTCATCTCTTTTTAAAGCACATCAATGTTATCTTATAATAATCGTGCAACTAGACCCTTTCGTTTTTTCCGCCGCTCTTTTATAGACAAAATTTTCCTCCCTCCATCTCAGACTTTCGATTTTCATTCTCAACCAAAGCATGAGTGAAGTACGTGTTATTTTCCTTTCGGTCATAAAAACTCCATGATTCCTCCGGCCTGTCGAATGCTAAGCCCGGGCTAAATATAGAATAATTCTATATTTAGCCCGGGCATGATTTATGATTTACAATAATAATTATAACAATAATTATTATTGTAAATCATCTTTAAACTGCCATGTGAGGCTGCTATCTACGGGCAGCGATGTAACAAAAATGACAACGATAATTATAACGCCCCACCAAATAGCCCATTTTCCCTTTCCTCCCGTCCATTTACTGCCCACTCACCCACAGACCGAAAAGGAGATGACCCTATTCGAAAATGGCAGCTGATCAGTTGTTTTCCTCATCTTTGGGAAATAAATGGGTGGTGGGCGATCCGAGCGGTTTGCGTGGTTTTTTCCCTTTTTCGGGGACTTGTAGATGGCGCTGATACGGCCGTTTTACAGCGCTTTCAGATAAGGCATCGGACGGCGAGGATTGCCGTAGGTGTTAAAACTCTGTTGGCGCGCTTATTAAACGAGCTAATGTGCAGACGTGTGAATAATTGAAACGTTTTGGGTGGAAAAAACACTTCCCAGTCACGCATTTAATCACTTCCCGGTGCTCACGAAAAGAGAGGATATCGGACACTTTTTTCGTATTTTAGAGCTCTCGGCACTTGCTGGGGAGTTATTTGTGAATATCTCAACTTGATGAAACAGTCCGAGATTGCGATCGCGATAAATTCAACGAAATTCGGATTGAGTAATTATCGGTAAGGAAATGGAAGGTATTTCGTTAATATTATTGTTATTGTCACGAACATGCGGTTGAGAATTAACAAAATATAGTGGCCCCGAGGCAATGAAACTAAAAGTAATCATATAAAATGGATGGATAAATAAATCCGCAGACAGATCGGATTTTATGATATGGAGCAATGTTCCTATGTAGAGTTTTCAAGCATATCTGTTGTATGTAATTATATATTTTTACAATGAAGTCTCAAAGATAACATTTATTTCATTCACTTTTCTACTAACACTTGATATACTTTACTGCTCCGTATATTCCTTTCTAAAGATGATGTGATTAGAATAGTAATAAACAAAGGCTCAATTTATCCGACACGCCATGCAGTGTCCAAGCACTTATGTGGCCCACGTCTCAAAAAGCATATGAGATAACGTTTATGTGATATATAAATCTATAAAGATGTGTTTCACAATATTTATGTAACAAATTCAAAGTTTAATCTGAAAGAGAGATAATAATTTATCGGTTAGTTTTGGAGCATTCAGAAAATTCAGGAGAGACAATAAAGTCGGTTAGGATAATGCACCTGTGACTTCAGAAATATACCAAACCATGGCATGGAGATTTTTTCTGTGGATTACTGCCTAATACTTCACAATAAATGTAAACTTAAGTAAGGGGAAGCAGTTATTGAAAGTAAATTTAATTTTCTCAATAGCCGTTGACAATTTGTAAAATCCCATCTAAGATTAGTTGCTATCACTTGTTACACCACGACTGCTCGGGTATAGCAGGGGTAAAAAATGTTTGATGTGCTTGCGTCGGTAGCATCGCTAGGGTATGGGGGAGTGAAGGGTGCACGGTAGCGCTGTGGGAAAGATGAGATAAGGGTATTCGGAAGGAGCGAAGGGAGTGCTGTTGTCACAGTAACGGGATGAGATCACGGAAACAATTAGGGATCACTTAGGAAGCGATTTGATCGGCATTCAGAAGGATTATCGGCGCAATCAAACGTCTCAGGAGCTCTTAAGGGATGTGAAAAGAAAAGAGAGCCGCTCGAAGCGGATTTCTTCTGCTTTTTGCCTGTCTCAGAAGCGATTGATGTGAATCATAAATGCGATCGCTCATCGGCGCGGAGTAAAGCACTCTATCAGACCGAAACCGTGAACAGCTCTGCTTCAGTCTAAGGTTTACCGAGATTAAGTTTAAGCATATTATTACTGACTCATTATGGAATAACATGTTGTATTAAAGATCCATACTTAAGAATCTGAAAGTTTACTTTCTAATCTTAAGAATCTGAAAGAAATCTCTTCTTCAATCTACGGTTTACCAAGATAGTGTTGAAATAGAAATATCTTTGAATGGATTTTGTCTTGTCTTGATCATGTTCCATTTAGTATAATAGTAATGGGAGTCCCAGTCATGTCACTATTTTTCACACTTGTTAATCCTTTGGGATCAGCCGCAGGACTTTATCCTGCAAAGTATTCAGACCATTCCTTAATCCTTATAATAGTTATGTGTAAAGCAATAAGTCAGATTTGTAGACTGCTATTCATTTTACCGAGAATTTTGCATCAAAGCTTTTGCAACGTAATTCACGATAACGCGAGTGACATTAAAATATATAATATTGTAGAAAAGAATTACAAAAAGAAAACACATCAAATTTTAGGAATTAAAATAATTGTGTGTTTAAGAGAAAGTAATCAAAGATGGAATGGGAAATGGGGGCGAAATATGTGAAGAGGCGCATTAGCGTTAATGTTTGAGGAGAGAAGAGCCAACTGAAAACAATAAATTCGTCCTCCGATGGTGTTAAGTGCATCGCGATGAGTTTCATATGAGCGCAATACATCACAGATAAGTGTATGAATGTTAAAGTAACTCTTGTTATGTGATATGCACAGCGTATGTTCATGTAAACATCGCAAAATAGCTGGTTTAACCTTCGGCCGACGCACAGCGGTTTATGAATTCTTTTGGAGAAATTTTGTTGGAATGGTTTTCGTGGTAAATATAATGTAGGTTACTTAATGTATATTCGCTGTAAATATTCATGGTTTACCCGTTTGCACGAGGTTAAGAAAATTATCTCAACCAAAAAATATAAGGATAAAGGAAAGGAAGGTAACTTAGTACAGTGTGAGAGAGACGCGGTACGGTAGTTCAGTGGTTAGATGACTTATAATTGGCATTTTAAACGTGAATACATAGATCTAATAATACAGACATGCATACATCTTCTAAAAGTTTATTATATTTACTGTTTAAAATATTTTATCGCTGTGTTGTAACTGATTTATTGAGGTTAAATGGCGGTGCATAATTTAAGGTCTCCCAATCAGAGTAGGCGTTTACCTGCGGAGTAGAATTTATTAGAACTAAATTAACCATTATCAATCTACCTTTGCCTCCTCTAAGCCTATTGGAATGTCTTTCAAGGCACAAATATTATTTAAAATATGACGCAGGTCATTCGCAGCGGTGCTCAAATGGAACGAACATCCCAGCTTTTTTCGTCACGAAAAGTTTTTATTCTTCGATAGAATTTCCTCGAAATTCACTTTCACCAGGGCTCGCTTTTTTAATTGCTCATTACGAGGGCGTCGCAATGGCAACGTCCATTGTTTGCTTTCGGGGAAAGAGGATTTTTTTTCGAATCGGAGGGCGAGGAGTGGGTGGGGAAAAGAGATGAGTTAGCGCGACATGGGTTCTGATTTATCGCCGAAGAGAGCCCTGGACACTCGGCTGCAGTGATGAGGAAGGCTTCGGGGGATGGGGAAAAGGCAGTTCGACAAGTCGTTCTGCGGTTAAGAAAATGGGTTTGGGGCGGGTAATAATGGTGGTGGGCAGAGGAGGTGACAGGAAGGACAAGAGCAGGTAGTCACTTACAAGGTCGGTTCTTCTCTTCTACACTCGATTGGGAAGAGGCGAGAAGAGTGTCTCAGAAGGGACCCATTATGGCCCCGCTGTCTTCGTGACGTCAGCGAATTCCCAACATCACGCCGTCGGCGCCTTCCACGTCTACTATCCGATGGACGGGAGAACATTTGAGGGGCCGCCGTGCCATCGCGTGGTAAATAACTAGAAATACACCTCCAAAGGCGGAGCTGCAACCCAAAAACACAGCATCGAAGAGTTCGATGAGCCATGAAACAAACACAGCGCTACTCGAAGCCATCGACGCCGCACATCCGCTGTAATTTAGGACAGCACCTCAACGGCGCAATAATTTCAGACGGAAGCGTTATTCAATCTCGTACTTAAGCCGAAGTCGAGAAGCGATGATTTGCGGCATTCACGTGTCCGCATTAATTATCGTGCATCCTAGGACGGATCCAAGCTCCATCTTAAGGGTGCGGGTAATAATTTTTTTGGATCACAATACTGATTTTAGAAGAATATATACCGAGAAAACAACAACAAAAACGGACACAGATAAAGGTTTATATCCGTTTTAATACCATTTGATACAAAAATGAATTGTCATTCAACAAAAATTGTCTCAAGTCAAACATTATTACAATTTTATATGAATGCATTGGATATATTCCACGCAAACTCTTCGTATACTTCTTAGATAACTGATGTTTCTTCAAATTCAGATTTCGCCATAAAAGTAGCTAAAAAGGTTTTTCGAGGATTGCATTATATTAAATATCTTCCTGAAGAGATGTCGTTAAAAATCCCCAAATCCACCTGTACTTGCATCTTCCTTCTACAACCTGGTATATTTTCCATCTATACATAAGCTGCTAATGAACGAATTCAGGGAATCAAAGGTCGTATTTTTCCTCAGTTTGATTCGATTGCTCTCATATTGTGATAAGTATATCACGATTCTCATTATTTCCCTCTTTACCCTTCCGTCCAACTGTGACTCGCAGTCAATATTTCTAGTTTGGGACTACCATTTGAGTGCTCACTCCGTAACACTTCGAGACGATAGTCTTCATCCCATTGGCTCTATTTTTTAAGTGTCCACGCTCTACCAATTGCCTTTCCGTGCTCCAAATTATTCCAAATTTGTCGCTCCACTCGGTAAACTGCTCGTCATTCGTAGAAATCCCTGAGGTCTTCTTCTTCGTTCTTAGCCAATGGATATAAAGACATTTATTTATTTATAGGATTCAAAAACATCCAGAAATGGCCTATTACATTGAATAATAACAATCATAGCAATATCAAAACTTATTACTATACGATTCTAAAACAAAAACATAACAATATTTCATATTCATTACATTACTAACATCTTAATAAATAGGTATATACTGTTCTCTTACGCTCTGTCACGAATTTAGTTGCATTTGGACCAATACGAAAATACATTTTGGCAATACGAAAACTCAACATATGCTGAGCTCCAACCACATATCGAAGTCAATAATTAATTTTTAACGTAATCCTCTATTCTTTTTCTCTTTGCGGGTTCTTATATTTCACACAATAATAAAAAGAAACGTATTGAAACACGTACAAAACCCATCTTAATGCACATTATTTTCTTAATGCTGCAAACGTTCTCAAGGCTATCCATCTACCAAAGGAGGCCTGGGTACGATGACTAATTTTTATAAATAAGGTATGACATTTGAAGTAGCAAATTTTTTTGTAGGTTTATTGTTTACATTGTACAAAATTATATAATTATCACAGCATAATGGGAACTCCGAAACCGGAGGCCCCGATGCTATGAACACGCCTTCTTGGCCGGTCCTGTACGTCCTCAATCATTTCATATACTGCTCGGCATTGCGATACTACGCTCTTTCGTATCATAAATAAATAGCCCATGATCTATGAAAGTGGTAAAAAAAATCCTGAAATGGGCATAAAACCACGCCTAAGCTACCGCAATTAGAAGAAAATGTGTGGGAATGTGGGAAGGCTGGCAAAAATTCCGGTCTTCTTTTTGGCTTTCCATTTAGAGTAATTATAAGAGCTTTCCCTTCGAAGTGGTTTTCGTAAAATCCGAGAGAAATACGGTTCCATGGCGCGCAATTACGTGCTAAGCGAAACGCTCGAAGCGCCCTCATCTCCTCCACTGTCATCAAAGACTGCGATTAAAAGAAAATGTCGGGAGATTTATGGTCTCTCTCTGGACAAAGGGAGGTCATTTTCCCTTCTGACCACTGGACACTGGACCCCACACAGGGAGGGGCGAAGTGTTGCTCATTCCAACTGTTACCCCTCTTGCCCTTCCAGGCGCACTTTGTCACACTGCGACAGTCCCATTTGCGGCGAGCCTTTTGAAGATTAGGAGGGACCAGGATGGCCATGGAATAGGGGCAGACGGAGTTTTATCAGCGGATGGAGTTATCAACGATCCGAATCGGTGCAACGATTAGGAATCGGTTTGAACAAGACCGATTTTTTTATTTCATATTGGCTGCAATTTCGCCTTTTGCGTTGTCAGGTCGAGATGGATATATTTTGAGCAGAGTTTTTTACCACTGCTATGTTATTCATCAAAAATTATATCTAATAAATCATCGAAATTCGGCACTACTCCTATAGATGATTGTAGGGTATTAGTGTAGACGCAGATTACCGTTTGAGTGTGAAAAGCAGTTGTTCGTTCGATAACGCAGAAGTTAGCTCCTAAGAATTTATAGTTACGAAGCTTCCCGATTCCAGTCGAATCATGTGTGACATCGTGGTTTCGCACAGCATAAAATCATTAATGAAATGCCAATGTTGGCGGGAGTTTTTTCAAGCGGTCATTCTCCCTCGATTAGAGCTACTATCCGACTGTATCTTCCGTTCTTACATAGGGGAAGGTTTCCTAAATCACATCAGTTTTCAAAACATTGACATTACTTAAAAACGAGCGATAAATTTGAAGATTTTTGCATTCAGATGTGTAAAGAAGCATTTTCCCCTTTTTCAGGATTGATTGGGAAGTTGTACTCCATCTTGAACTATTTATTAAAATATTAATATCAAACCCTTGCGAGCAGTGCGATTTAGGAAACAGGTTTCCTAAATAGCACCACAGGCATCCTAAATCGCACCCTATTTTAAAATACTAATAAATAATAAGCTTCAACCAANACGCGGCACGGTAGTTCAGTGGTTAGAATACCTGCCCGGAAAGTGGGAGACCTGGGTTCGAGTCCCAGTCGTGTCGCTATTTTTCACACTTGTTATTCCAAAAAATATAATTTATTGGGTCTATAGATCGCTAATATTTTCGGATTACTTTCCCCTCAATACCATTAGGCAAGTGAAGACAAATAATAAAATATTTCGTATGATGAAAGAATATATAAAAATGTGGAAGACATTTTTGGAGGGCAAGGAAAACATTATATGATAAAAATAGAGATTTGTTTTTCTCTAAAGTTAGAACAAATATTCTTCTTTCTTCTATATTCTTCTTATTATTACATGAAAAAGATCTATCAGGTACCCATTTGGTATCATCCTGTTTTACTTTCTTATATCAATACCACAAATTGTTTATTTGTTATAAAATTTAGAAGACAGGCAAAAGATTCTATGATCACATTCAAGTATTTTCGAAACTCTTCTTTGATAGTTTGTAAGTAAAAAAGGACCTTTTCTGAAAATGAAGTAGCTAATTTTAGTTCGAAATTTTAAGTGAAATAAAATATATTTAGCCATATGATTAACTGTAAATTAACTGCAATATTAATTATTCCATCAAACTTTCTGCGATTTCCGCGAATATTCATACCCGATTAATATGCCATTCAATTTCTTAAAATATCACGACGACCTAACCATTCTGCATGTGCACCAAAGGACTGTTTATGTACAGAACGTGGACGAGTGGGAACAAACAGTTGCAAGAGAAGAACAAAAGACAGATTGCGGGATTTCGGATGCGAAGAGTGAGGAGACGAAGCTAGAAAACGTGTAGTGAGAGAGGCAAAGAAGAGGTGTATTCAATTAAGTGGGCGAGAGAATCACTCGAATGGCGGCTAAAAAACACGTCCATCTTTAATGCGCCTCTCAAAGGACTGCCATTCCGAGAATCTTCTACGAATTCCGAGTACACACGCGTGAGGAGAGAAATCCCCCATGGAAGTGTTGCATATGCGATGTTTAGCTTTTTTTAAGAGTGCGGCACAGTCTATCTCTTCCATCACCGAAAGGGAGTTCCAGTATCGCTGTGGCATTTGACAACACACGAGGGTAAAAGCCACCTCGTTAGCTAATAACTTATTCTTCACATTATTAGAGAAAAGCTAATTTAGTGAGGATTTATAAAGAAATAATGTTGATGTTCGGAACCTTGTTAATTTATTATCATCATTATAAGTTTTCTACCTTTCGGTAGGTTCATTAATAGGTTAATTAGTAGGTTAATAATATTCATTAATCGCCATTTCCTTCACCTACCGGTAACCCACCACATCCTTAATGTCGTCTAAAACCTTTTTCTCTGTCTTCCCTTCTGCTTTTTCCCCTGTATTCTTCCCTAAATAATATATTGTAGCAATTCCTCTCAATATTTGGCCCACCCATTTCTTCTGTCAACGTTTAAATACTTCAAATACAACCCTCTCTTCCCCAGCCATCACATCACATAGTGCCTCTATGTTTGTTTCTCTATCCACCCAATTTATTCTTTCCATTCTACGGCATAGAAACATCTCGAAGACCTCTAATGTTTTGATTTTCTCCTTTCGCAAGACCCACGTTTCACACCCATACAGCAAAATACTCCACACCAAGGATTTTACCAATATTTTCATGGTTCCTTTAACAAGACTTCCACTCATCAGTAATTTATGATAAAACAGATTAAGCACCTCTCATATTTATGGAGGAACAATTTCTTCTTGAATCAGTATCGTCAAAGTTTTCATTTCCTGAGGTAAATTCTCCAGAAAACTACATGTAGTAATCATAAATGCGCATTTTTCCAATTTTAGAAATTAACTTATTTCAGCTCAGATTATCATCACTTAAAATGAAAACTGTCATTGATGGAAAGGAATTTTACATTTCCAAATTTTACATATAATACGATTACCTGAGGCACAAGCAATTACTATGATTAAGGTCAATTAATCTTTGCAGTAGGAAGGTAGAATATTGCCGTTTTCTTAATTTTAGCTGCCTTTTATCAGTTGTTTCAACCAACTAGAAAACCAGCATTTTCTATTGAAAAGAATAGATTCTGCGTTTACAGTGTGCGTTCGAAGAAGTCATAATTTATCGGAACATTCATTTAAATAGCCCTTTTCTACATGGATTATTCACATTTAATATTTGTGTCTGCCATACTTTTTATTGATATCTTCTTCATTTGCTCTGCTCTATTCGGTGTAAACTATAAACTGTCATTACCTGTAGATAACAGACTCCATATTATAATGAAGAAAACTTAATTTTTATTTGCTTAGTAGGAAAGTCTCAACTTTTATCGTAAGGAAGTCTTTAATTAATCAAGAGGTAGATTATCGGAGAAAATGTCCAATAGCAAAGCGTCTGCAGGTCAGAAGTTGAATTTATGAAAAGTCGAGAGATTCTTCCAACGGAGGACTTCTAATGCATGCAGATTACTTTAATCTTCAGGATGGCTGAGAGGTGCAGCCTTTTAAGAAGCAAAACGTATGATTCCTCTTCAAGTGTGAGAAGGAATTTGAATAGACTTGATACAAGATGCCCGGTTAAACTTACCGGAATAGAAATTTAAGTAATGACGCGAACATTGGGTTTCGCTGTAGAAAAGCCGCATCTTACGTCCTCTGTTTTTTCACCACGGTTACTCATTAAATTTGCATGTCCAGATTAATTTAGTCCGCAGCACAAAGATGGCTCCACGGTAACCCTTTTCCTGAGCACCCTACCCTCCTTTCAAAACATGCATACGCAGCTCTCTTTCCTTCTTGAATTATGGACACTTAATTACACAACCCCTTCTGGCGTACACACACGCATACAAAACACACTCTCTCTCGCTTTATATTCTTCCTGCTGCCTCATACCTTTAAAATCACCTTTCTTTTACCAGCTCCCCCTTTCCCCGCAAAAACCTTCGTCTGTCCCTCAAAGAGAGCATACAGTCCCTCCCCCCGAGGCTTTTCCAACCTCCTCAATCCCTTTCGCAGGACCTCGCCCTTAATGCAGGGTTAGAAAAAATGCTCCGACCCTGGAGACAAGGGTGATTGCCTGTTAATAAGAACCTTTCGTGATGGGTGAGGAAAAAATTTCACGGTTTGATTCGAACGTGATCCTAAACCCTTTCTGACAGTAATGAGAGCCTCTAATGATAATGAGGTGACGGGAAAAGAAAAACGGCTGTTTTTCCGGTGCATTTCCTTCGGAGGTACTCTTGGGAGATATTTGACCGCCTCAAATTTTAGGAATTCCCTGGAAATATGCTGAGGATAAAAATTGTTGGTTCAGAAGGTCAAAATCTCGCCTAATAGTTTTAACTATGTCTCCAATCGAGCGAAGCAATGAGTTGCGCTGATTAGTTTCATGAATTTAATTTGGAAATATACAGTACACCGATATTTTTTTAGAATCGAGTCCAGCACGTCAAAATGATTTTTTAGAAATATTTTGGTTTAATATTTTAATTAAACTACCAAAAGTAGTCCAACTTGCGAAGGTTTGTAGCATTCTTTTAATTTAGTATATATATAAATGTAAGGACTCCCGAAAAGCCATGTGGGTAACAGGTCCGACTTTGGACAGCGGTCCTGGTTCGATTCCCGCTAAGAACCCATATGTGCGAAATGACCTCAGCTGTCGAAGCACTTGTAATAATAATTATACTACTCCGATAGATCTAAAAGTTATAAATAGCTCTCAAAGAAAAGTACTGAAATTGGTTGACCGTGAATTATTTCTTTGAGGATCGAAAGAACCTCAAATATGTACGTACGTAAGGGTAAGGCAAAAGGCGCGGAGATCGATTAAATATGATAAATTGATGAACGAATACCGAAATTTGTCGATAGTGCAATTTCTTCAGTACTGTATCTTCAGAAACGCATATTCAATGAAGTCAGCGATTAAGTCCCTCAGAACTCTTCCAAATACTATCAAAAGAAGGTGTTATTGTAAAGGAGAATCTGATTTCCGTGAATCTCAATCGAAGCATAGGAGAAAGGATTAATGCAGTGTGGTTTTCTCTCCAAAATACAGGGCGTAGGGCGCCATTCCTTCCCTTCGTTTGAACAACGAAAATAAAATGGGCGTGAATAAATAACAGAAGTCCGGTCGGAGGAGTCAAGGAAGGGCCGCTAGAGGGCAGCACCTTCAGCAGCCCTTTTGTTTCCAACCCCTCTCACCAAAGGAACTCCCCTGCTGCAGCCGCCGCATTCTTTTTTCTCCTCTTTGAATAAATCTGCCTTTTAGCCCAGATTATGCTTTGCTCGTGATAATGCATTCGCATGGAGCTGAGTGCTCTGCAATGCCCTTTGCCTTCTTCCTTCCCAAATCCACCATTACTGTACAGTTTCTCTCCCTTTTCCTGGATTCCTTTTTCCTGCCTTCTTCTTATTCCTGTTTCGTTTGCCTTTGAGGTCTTTTTGATGTTTATCACTGTCGAATGACGTCGTCAGAATGACAAATTCCACTGCTGAAATAGTTTGTGTATTTATTTGTAGTTTTCATAAAAATTAGTAATAGAATTACCCTCCAAAATTCTTTTTACAATGAAATAATATTGTTTTGTTCTTTCCTCTTCGGATACGTTTCGGTTTTCTTCGTTTAGTTCTCAATGTATTTGCAATTTATATATGCAGTTTTTAGCATTTTCCTTGTACTTCTTTTTGCCAGATTGTTGAGACGTTCTGATTTTATTTTTTTATTTATAATTTTAGTGAATTGTTTTTAGCTATTAATGTAATATTATTACCATATAATATCTCCAGAGGTTATATGGAAGAGAGGCCAATTTGGTCTAACCTCGCCGCAAGAGTATATTATGATATTGCATTGCTTTATTAATTTTCCGTGCACAAAAAAGCAGTTTTTAGCCTCACTCTCGTCTAAATAAAGAAGTATCACTCTTACGCTTTGTTATCTCTTTTCACCTTATTTCTTCCCTTCCAATCTTCATTTTCCATTCTCCCTTCTTTAACTCTTTCGGTCCATTTATCCGTTCGCTGGTTTCCTTTACTGTCCTCTCCTCTAATTTCTCTTCCAACCATTTTCAATTATTCGTCCGATTGTCTCATTTCTTTGTCGAGTTGCGATATGTTCTTTTCTATTATTTGAACGCCATCTCCCGCTCCGATTTGAGTCGCGCGGTTAATATAGTAATGAATCGGACTGCACTCGAGTGACTACTATTCGTATTCATTAGCAGTGCAGTGCTTCTTCATCAAATCGAACGAACAAACGGTGTGCATTTTGAGATAAAAGAGCTCTGTCTTAACATTTTCCTCGCTTTCAACTTCGCCGTTAACCAAGATGGCAAATAAGAGATGGGCAATCAAACCCAGGTCTCCCACTTTCAGGTATTGAAACCTCGTAACTACCATGCCGCGTCTGTTCCACATTGTTTAGGAAAGCCTTTGTAAGCAAAGTTAGTAGTACACACGTAGCGGCACAAACTACCTGCCGATGGTTCCCATTGAATCTTATACTATTGCAAACCTAGTTTCTTTGTTTTACCGGTCGCGGTGGCGGAGCGCTCCAAGTTCCCGGGTTTGAGTCCCGGCTGTTCGGATTTTTCTGGCTTTGCGTTAGTAAATTATAACAATATATACAAAAGGGACGTAATTGGGGCTTCCTGTTTCCATTAAAGAAAATATTATTATTACTTAATTATATTTTATAGCATTGATAAGGTTCGATCGATAGATCCCGATAATCTTCCCAGTTACCAAGAATAATTTCGAAAACGTAGTTCTCATCTCCAGTGATCTCTAGTCCGCTCTCTTAAACACCGTTCCTGGATACGCTCTTCATTACTACCATTTCATGTAGTCATTATGAAGATCATACATGAAGAGGTACCGTCTTACATTTCTATGAGTCACTGTTTCTACTGTTTACATAATAATGTTAGAAAACTCAATGTACCGTTCGCCATATCAGTACAACAAAAATGTGAAACTCGCCTTGACACGTCGAACATTAGAAATAGTTTCGGTTACTGAGTAATTTTGTTCGATTTACTCGTTCACTCCGTTTTCATTTCATATCTTTAGATTCCGAAAAGACGTAATTACGGCCTGTCCAAGGAGATCCTTGTTTTGAGTAAACACTCGACAGATGGAGCAGTTTGACTCATTCCTCGGCAGCGAAATCAGGGAATACAGGAATTAGCGTGGGAGCAATCAGGGATATTTTGGTACTTGAATCCATCGAGTGGATTTCAGAGTGTAATTCAGATGACGGCTGTGCTCGTAAACACGGCTCTCGCAGAAAAATATAAACTCGTCCGTTGGTTAAAAGCTTCTGGAATTGCGTCACCGCGCCAAGACGCGTGCTGTCTCTTTTGGCGTGGGTCGCGTGCTGATGAAGACGAATGGCAAATTGGAGGGAAGTGTGCCCGGAAAGGGTGACCCCTGCTTGACCCTTAGAGCGACCTTCCCTGCTCCCGGGTGACTCAGAGGCGGCGGGAGTCGTGACCTCGCGGAAACTCCCTCTGGGACGCAAAAGCCAGTGCGTTGTAGTGATGCTAAGTGACTGAGTCATTGGAGCCTCGATTGGTGTAAACGAAGCACTCTTTTGGATTTGTCATTGGCCGATGAAGAAACCCAATTGAGGCAAATCGAGGGAAACGTCTTAATAGCTTCGGAGTTTTTTCTTTCGGGATGTTAGTCCATTTTCATCGCCCATTGATCGCCTCAAATTATATAATTGCCGCGATTTCTTGCGGGAAATCCAGAAGGTGTCATAGGCTATTTCTGTTGCTTGCGGAAGGATCTTATAAAGGTGATATGTATGTACGTATAGCATTGTGCTGCTTCTATGTTACGTTATCATGTGATACATGCATTAACAAGAGTATTTTCTAATTAGACCACTTATTAGGTTATTATCGGGGCAAAAAAGGCCCTTTTGCTACCTATCCTCGAATGTCGTTGCTCTAATGATCAGAATCACTGAAAACGAAATGTGGTTTGTGAGAAATTATCCGTAACTTAATCTTGATTTGGGAAAACCCCGTGGGAATAGGAAACACAAGGAAGAGAATAAAAAACCTAATTATTTGCATTACATTAGAATGCAGGATGCACGTTACATATAAATGTGAATCTCATAATGATTTATCCCTAAGTACATTCGCAACCGTCAATATATGAGCACATAAACAACCGATGGTGTCCATCAATATTTCCTCGCCTGTAATAAAGGAAGGGCGAATGATATTCTTTTATCATCTTGAGATAATCGATTCCGTAAATAAATCTCAAACTTAGTTGTTTTTACGCACATAAACAAATTAATATCTATTTTAGAGTAATAAGATTAATAGCGTGTGGATCAGCTATTATTACAATATATATGACTTGGATAGCACTTTAGAGTACTAAACAAAATTTGCAGAATGAAACTATTCCCCGGCTTGAAGAATGCGAAAGCTCAAATTCCCTCAAATGAAACAAGAAAATAAAAACGACGTAATGTTAAGCCAGTAATACGTAGCTTCCCTGTGTATTCGAAACCGAAAGTTTCTTAAGATGAATGGAAAGATAAAAAACATTTTGATCGTCAACCTTCTGAGACATTCCGCTTCACTCTGGTAGCCGTCCTGGGCGATCGACGACCCTCTGGTGCTCTCCGCTTGCTTTCTCATCTTCATCCGGCGCTAATCCCTCCTGGGAGTTGTTCTCCTCCCCTTCCTTCTCAACCCTTTCAACCCCTTACTTAGCTAATCTCCTCTCTTTCGCCATTTCCGGAACATACCCTTTACCCTTTCGCCAGAACCACTCCTCAAACTTGAGTCCTTCCTACATCTCCCTCTTATTCAGATTATAACATTTTTATCCGACAAAGTGAACGTAGTCCGCTTTAAGCCTCTTTTTCCTCAGACATTATTTACCCAACGAAGAAATAATTCCGGTTAAAGTCCATCAGCCTTGAAAGAAATTAGCTTTGTTTCTATTAATTCATAGCAACCACTGCCCATTTATATGGAAAAGGTATATTGGCAATTAATAAGGCGTACCGGTGAAGATTATAGGTATTGGATATAAAATAAAAATTTGAGACTGTTGGAAGGATATGCGATGCAAA
The DNA here is from genome assembly GCA_000376725.2 of Ladona fulva. Lineage (NCBI taxonomy): Eukaryota > Metazoa > Arthropoda > Insecta > Odonata > Libellulidae > Ladona > Ladona fulva. Next base: position 125,966 of record KZ308419.1, on the reverse strand, counting down.
TCGAAATCGGATCTGAAGACAGGAGAGAATAATGTCTAAAACATTATTGACAAAATAGGAGAATACCGAAGAAACTGGGTTTATAGCGAATTAGATATGCGCGTTCCAAACAAATTGAAGAGAATAAACAGGCCGTGGAAAGCATCGGATGAACGAGGAGAGGAGAAGAAGAAGAGACTTTTTGTTGATTGAATAAGCAAATATGGGATGTACAGATGGTCTCTCTTCAGTCTCAATCTAGTTTTTATCAGAATCGCCCTTCGTTACTAGCGATTAGGCCCAAAGATACCTCGTGAGCTGATTCTCTTCCTTATTGCAATGCTCTTTTATTTAAATTTTTATTTTTAACATTCATAGGTGACAAAATGTATTATTGGCAGCAAGTTCTTCAATGGGCCCTATTTGTCTTATCTGATTTCTTCCAACATCAGTAATATGCTAGAGATTATAATTTCTGCGGTACTATGCACATATTTTACCCCTAACTCAGGTAATGGATGACTATCAATGCTGAAGATTGATCAAGTTGATTAATTTTATAGGATTCTCACGTCAAATGAACTAAGGTAATCAACCAAGGTAACAAACTAAGCTTACTTGAGGATTCGTATTTTTTTCGCTGTCATAAATTTTCCGAATAAAGTCAAATGCTAGTAAACCAATAAAGGAATTAATTACTGATTGATTCATATCATTCTTCGCGGGGAATACTTCTAAAAGCGAGACAAAAGAGGCGTTCCAAAATCCACGATTATTTGATATGCTTCGCTTCTACATCTGCATAACGAGCTCATAACGGCTTACAGTAATCACGGATGCATTTGAAAGATTCCTCTGCCTTGAGGTTGGGGTGAAAAAAGTCGATTAGGACGTGTGTCCGTGTGTGGAAATTGGGATGGCGACAGAAGGGACTTCAGACAGCGACATATTGCCTCCATTCGTCGGGCTGTGGAAATAGATGGACACTTACATATGGATGAGATCGCAGCGAGAAAAAGTCGGGATTGATGGGATGTGTTCCCGTTGCTTGCGCTGCTTAAAATAATACGGGCATTAGCATATTTTATGCTTAAACCATTATGCGTGTATAAACTTCGGACAGGGACACTTTGGTAAACATTGCGGAGCGATTTGATGTAGCATATCTTAAAACAGCAAGAATCTTTTAATTTATTTAACAAATACAATCGCATTGAATGGTTGATGTATGAACAGTGACTACTAAAAAGAGAAGTATCATAACACAAGTATAATGTCGTCAAAAATAATGATAAATTCTTTATTGCTAAGTGAATGCGGATGATATTATTTTTGCTATTTATGAAATTAATTAAGAAACTGGATTTGCTAACTTAGAAACAGCGATACAAGCCTTACTATTATATAATGAACACTTACTATTACAGAACAACACAGGAATTCCTCGATTTCACGAAAAAATCGAAAAACTCTATGATTTCGAAACTAAATATCAAACTCTTTGCTTACAAGCCATTTTAAATCAATGTATAAGTAATATACCTGTAAACGGCGATAGCATATCACCGTCAAAGTAATTTCATCTCCGCCTATGTTAAGAGAAGTGTTCTATAATTGATTTTTCATAGTAAATTTTATTATTTTTAACTGTCCAGAAAATTTGAGAGATAAACAACGATCATATCCGTCTTCTTTCTCTTGGCAGGCTCTTGCTCCGTGAAATCTTCGTAATAACATTCATACGTCTCTTCTCAATAAGCCTTTTTCTTCCGTAGGTTTGTCTCTTGTCCTCGTCTCCAGGGAAAAGAGAGTTTGGAGAACGGAAACAATGTTGTTCGGAAAGTTTTACATTATATTGGTTCTTCAGTCATCGAACACCTTGAATAGCATTTCTTCGCTATCCTGGATAAAGAATAAATAAAGAATCTAATTTTTTAAGGAAATGAACGCTTCTGCATGCTACGGAGTGGAACACTTCCAAATGAATCGGACGTTATTTGTTCATTCCGCCACTGTTTGCGTCTAATCGGACGTTAAATCTCCCCTCTCTTCACATTCTCCTCCACTGAAACTCCGCAACAATAACATCGACGGGCGCCTGTTTATCCTCGCGTCCTCGCAGACCCTAATCATGTGGAGTGGACCCTGGCGGTGGAAAAAATGAAAAAAGTCCGTCCTTCTCGGCGACGGAAAAATGATAGAGTAAAAGGACGTCTTTAGTGGTGGGCCGCCGCGGCCCGTCCACATGATCTCGGCCCCCAAAGAGAAGGTCCGCCCTCCCGCGGGGCCCTCCACCCCCTACGCCCACTCCTCGATTTGTCTTGCACATGGTCTCTCTTCCTTTTTCGGGTCCTTCCTTTGCTCCTACCGCCCGGTCACCAACTCCTCCGCCCCCCATCGCCCCCCCTCTGCCCCCTCCACGGGACCAACGCCCCTTTGGCCAGGGTCCCCCCGGCACCATTTGCCGCCCGTCAACAGATGACGCCGTGTGTCGACTCGGAAGGCAAAAGTGCCGGAGACTTGGACGACCGATATCGGTTAGCGAGGAAGGGGATAGCGGAAGGGCCCAAGGGTTTCCCCGAGGAACGGACCAAGGTTAGTCGGAGTGTTGTGCTGCCTTCCCCAAGAGGTTTATTCCTCAGCTTGATTTGCTTACGTACATCGCGATGTTATCGCTGTCATAGAGCAGTGGAGTGAGTACTTCGTTTCCTAAGGAGGGCATTTGCAAACATACCGTGCAGTTGGCAGCGTGTGGAATCGTTGCATAAACAATAGACAATCAACCAATTTTGTTTAGGATAGCGGCGGATAACTCGCGATTAGTCGAGTCAAGATCGATATGTTTTGTTCCGTCCTCAATGTTATTACTTTCCCGAATGTATTTGGAAAGATTGTGTTTATTTCCGCGGCTTTCGCTTCGTTTTCAATCTAAGTATTTCCACTAATGCAAGACAGGTACCGCTGTTAAATACCTTTCCATTTCTCGCAATTTGATCCATTCAATCCCCTACGAGCATTTTTGACGCTACCCGGTATCTCTAAACCCTACATTATGGTCACCGCATATCTACTTGGCAAACGTCTCTCAAAACATTTTTTTAGTTGTACAGGATGTAATAAACGATTCAATTTAGGCTGACAATCTCAGAATGCAATTTTCAGGCTTTGTTTTCAACGTGCTCTAAAAGGATGATTACATGCAGTGTACAGTGAGGTTATAGCAATGGATAAATTGGATCAGTTCGCTAATACGGAAGACAGCGTGAATTTATTCCAAATAGTTACTCTTTTAATTGCTTCTGGAGATGTTTTTCAAATTTTCGATGTTATTTGATATCACTTGTTCTGGAAAGGAATGCTTTGCTGCTATTTTTCTTCTGGGAGTTAATGTCTGTTTTAGATGTTGCTCTATCTTTCCTGGAGTTGTTAAACCATATTTGATGGTTTACTTCGTGAATTTAAATCTTGATAAGGAATTACATAGAAGTAAACATAGCTGCAATGTGGCTATTTTAAACCAGTATTAGAGTTTGGAAGGATAATTTAGGATTTGTCGTACCGATCCGAGAGTAACTAAGTTTTAATTTTAAAAATTCCTAAAATGCGTTACCATGATGATAATGTATGCAAATCTTCCAAAAATGAAAATAAAAGAAATGTAGTAATTTTCAGCAAAGTACTTATAGGCAACACTAATATCTGGAAAATGTATACAGTCATTTGCTTTCTTCGAGTTCCTGAATATCAAAGGTTAACTTTTCATGTTATTGCCTTCAAAGTTTTCTTTACGATGATTGTAAGTCAGATAACCTTAAAGACACTAACTGATTCTAAGTTTGATTGGATCGCCTTTAGGTATCTTTAGAATTCTGTTCCGCCATAGTATTAACTAAAGGCGCAAGAAATACTGCTATAACATGGCACTTACACCCCCTGCCACACTTCGAAAGGAGGCTTGCAAGGTATTCATGTGGATGTAGATTACTGGGATGCATTTTCAGCAACTCATGCATCAAATATCATCTCAATTTTCAATATCCCAACTCTCTAGTCACAGTTAAATCCCAAAAATGTAGTGCGGAAGTTTTTCCAACTTTCCAAGTATCGAAACACATTAACAATAAGCTGATGCACACATTTAAAAAGTTTTTGCGAAAATGTTATAATTCTCTGCGATTATATGCCCATTCGCCGTTCGGTTTGCAGAAAATTCAGCGCACGCTTATTATAGCAAAGATCGCCTAGGACTAAAGACAGATAACTCTTGAAGGTTTGAAATTTAGAGGCAGCGGTGTAACAGGCGCATTAATCAGGGGATTGCCAGAGAGAAAGAATCCAAGAGTGAAAAATCCCTTTTTCAGACAACTCAGTTATTTTTTGTCGGCTGCAGCATCTTTCTTGCGTCCGACGAATAGCATATCCATCCTTGTAAAGCCAAAAAAATAAATCCCCACCTTTGGCTTGCCTCCGATTCACGTGACATCCCCTCCTCAGCCTATCACTCAACCGCCGCCCCGCCCCCGGACAGCCCCTCTATTGTTCACTGCCCGCCCTTCCACACCACACACTGCTTTTAATCAACCCTTTCCGGAACACATCAAAATGTTATGGATTCGAATTTCCCCCGATCGCACGATGTCCAGTACGACTTCAGAAGTCAAATCTCGGAGGGGTTGAGATTTCCCTCTGGAAATGTCGGATTGAAAAGTTTTTGTGTAGTTCGTTAGAGTCGCCTCGCTTGTGAGACGATAAGAAATTTCGATCGAATAGAAATTATTTCTGATTTTTATATTCAACATTTGCGTCATGTCCAACGGTAATGGTTTAGTTGACAGATTCCGATAATTCTTTCTACACATATTTTCTGAAAAATACGACTGAAGTAGAATGTCTCTATTGCTTCGATTTAAATGTAATGAGAGAAAAGTCACGAAAAAGAATTGTAGGACAAGTCACTCCAAGAATAATTCCATACGCGGAACGGGACAAAGAATATTGACCAAATGTGACACGTAGTACACTGTGGTACTGAGCAAAGAGGTGGCTATCAAGTTGCATGTACACGACACAATGGAATACGACTTTAGAAAATTGGGACTAAGAATCCCATCAACCCATTCATGATTTCATGTTCATGTAGATATTGAAAATAACTATACTGTTAAAAGAACGACGTGTTATTCTGCGAAACGTCAGTAATTTTGATCTAGATTTAATTTAGATGCACGCGATAACTTTCACTGGAAAGCTGCATTGGGACAATGGACTTTAATTCTAATACGTTTTATGGCATAAATTATTTATTAATATAGAATTACGAACATTTTAAATGTGTGTAATTCAGTTAATGGCAACTGTAAAACGAAGAAAAAATAAAATTAAACGACAATACATTTTATGCTTAATGCTTTATGCATAATAGTGTCCTAAATATGAAAATCGACCAGGCAAATGCAAAATAAGATATCTACAGCTGGAAAAGAAGGCGTATTTAATGTTTTTTTGGGCAATTCTTAAATCTTTTTACTTTCCCTTTGACAAGAGTCATTTTGAATATCGCGGACACGACATCAAGTGACATGATCCCGCGACATTGCGAGTGATTAAGTTGCGACTCCATCCGCAACGAGCGCTACTTTGATTCCCATCTCTGGAGCGTGAAACGGTCGCTCGGCCTCAATAAACAGCAGTCCCTCACCAAAAGGCAATTACAGTCAGAGGGACATTGTCACTCTCGCCAGAATGACTTGTGGAGGAAAGACAAGCGGTGTTTTTGTCTTCCGGTGACGGCCCTGCCTTTTTTCAAATGGGCTTCGAAAGATGGTGCGGAAGGAAAACAGAACCTGAACGCGTCAACAGCGTAGCGTCTAACTGACCATTCTCTAACGAGCGAAATCGATGAAGATTCTAGCCATTGCTTCGATGTCTCATTTTTTTAAATTTCATTTGTACGTTTATTCTCCAAGAAGAGTATCAATTTGGTGCTTCATGCGGCACGAAACTTTGCAAGCAATGTTTATATTAACGTACTGTCGTGCAAAATCTGTGACCTTTCCCCCCTCTGTGCTTCCATATTTTATTCTCTCTTCTTACGCTGTAGATTTGACTCGTACGTAAAATTTACGCCTTTCTTAAAACTAACTTACCATTTACGTCCATGGGACCCCAATGACTTCAATCATCCCTCAGGAAATACTAATTTAGAACAAATCTTTTGATATGTTTTCCCTTTTAGAACTTTCTTCCAAATTTTCCAAAAACGACAAAAAACGATATTCCGTAGCACACCACATCTATTCATTATTCCATTTCTTTATCTAACACCGTTGTCTTTCCGTCTGCCTCAATTTCCAAAGCATAATAATTTAAAGGAAGGAAAATGTTCTCTGACATAACCGCGGTAGAGATACTCAAAACATTTGGGAATTCTGAAATGAGGAATTACGTACCTGTTATGTAAGTGCTAATCATTTCCTGAGAATCACTACTTCGCACATCTTTCCTTTCATTGCAGTCGTCGGAATTGCTTTGTTCTCCTGAATGCGACACCTTGCAGTGCATACATGGTGCGTTGAAGAAGTAATTGCTATGATTTGGTTTGACACATGTTTCTCTTGGTTACAGCACTCGACAAGCTGGGATTCCGTCACCTGTACCACCCCCTTCACGGAGGCGGCGGGGGCGGAGCCAACCCTTCTGCTGTTCTCATGAGCCCACATCACGGAGTTGAGGCCGTGCAACCCAACGTCGCTTTCGACATCGCGAGCCTCGTCTTGTACGGCTGCCAGGCACTCCCCATACGCCTCAAGATCCTTCTGGACAGGCTGTTCTCGGTGCTGCAGCAAGAGGAAGTGCTGCAGGTGCTGCACGGCTTCGGCTGGACGCAGGAGGACTACGCCAGAGGTTATGTCCTTACGGTAAGTGTCTAAACGAGTGGATGTTAGATGTAGAGACCCTAAGTCCACCAATTCCACCAATCACGATGCAAATGAAGCAAGGGGGTGCTTTCCATCAAGAGGCACCCAAGAAGATGAAGGACATGTAACCTTTGTACTATTTTTTTTCTTTTTGGCTGTTAGTTTCAATCAGAAAACTCCAGATGGCATGTTGACAAAACTGTATTCTTCAAAATCGATGTGCGAAGGCGTAACTTTGTGGAAAGCCTAATCAATAAGCAAGAAAACTTTGTATTTTCCACAAGAATAATAATAAAATGTCTTCTTCAACACAATAAAACTAGAGATAGTATCCATAAATTTAAAAAATTACAGTTTTAGCTACTGTAAAGACGATTTTATTTCTCTTGGTGTCGTTTCACTATAAAAGCAGAAGGAAAAGCCAGTTATGTTTTTAACCTTCCTCGGCAGTTCACCAAATGTTTCGAATGCGATTGTAATCTGAAAATAGAAATGGATTTGAATTACAGAAAAACGGGGGATACAGAGCGTGAGGCAAACTTTGTTTGTTGACCTGAATTATGGGGTTACTCCTAATCAAGAAGTAAATATAAGGGCATTCAGGAAGGAATTTTAAGTTACTCGTAACTCTATCGAGGTGTAAACAAAACATTTATGGCGATATGCTGCCATTAAATATAAATAAATAACAAAATATTAGTAAGATTTGACATTAATTCCGTTAAAATATCTTTTCTCGGATGTACAGTTAAAACTTCTTTAGAGTTGGAAACTCGGTGATCATTTAAATTTAATTCGGCAGTTAGGGAATTCGGAGATTATATATAAATATACGATAATGATCACATATTTATATCTTCATTTCGTAATCCTTCCAAAAAAATTCCAGCGATCGAACAGTTACGACGAGGGACCAAACAGTTGCGACCAAAGTTGTCCATTCCTCTCGGAGGAAAGCCGGGTTTTATCGGGACTCGAACCCGGCACATTGCCGTAGGTATGCTAGCATTGTAACTATTCAGGCATCTCAGGAACTTTTCAGTTGTTAATTTCTATCCGATGTGACTCCCTTGCACGGGAGAACCCGTTGACCGCATTTATTTTTTCCATTTCCTCTGTCTTGCGGAGCAAAGGGTAGAAAACGGCAGGAATTCAGATTCTGCGGGAAACGAATGCATAATTCAGTGCGCGCCAACGGTTTCTCCCTCCGCCGAACTTCCTTCTCTCTCTCCTTCCCTTTCCTCAATGTACTCGTTAACTTTGTGATTGAAAATTATCTCCGATTGCCGGATTGCCTCTAAACTTATCCCAATTTCCCTCGTTTTTTAACTTTAAAAGCACCATCAGTAAACAACAAACTCCTTGAATATCAAGAAAATTTGCTGCAGCTCATTAAATGTTTTTTTTAATTATTTAAAATACTCATCAAACTGTATCAAATCCCCTGATTCTAATTAAGAAGCCTATTTTGATTTCTATGAAATTTAACTTTCTCTACTGGCATCACTATTTCCCTTTCCCCAAAAATCATAGTCAAATAAATTGCTTGCCTATTTTGACCGGTACCTCTAATGAATCATTTTTTTTTACCCGAAAAAAAAACAACTCTTAAAAGGAAAGAATGTGCTGTCCGGAAAATCACTTATCAAAAATGGCAATAGAAAGAGGTTAGAGATTATTCCCGTGCTTTGAGTATATTGAGTAGCTTAAACTTTAAAATTAGTAAATGCGATTCCAAGAGATTTGGTCATGTACAACTTTCGTTTCCTTTTCCCTTCCCTCGCTTTCAATCTAAGAGATTTTTTGTAAAATTTATCTCCTTCAATGATATCTCGAGGAACTCCATTTTCGCAATGAAAAAAGAGAAAAAGTATTTTTAAATGTCTTTGTCTTCGTTTACATCGTTTAATTTTTATCTCACATCGCTTAAATTTGTCATCTGTATCTAAACGAAAAGGATTTCTTCAGCTTATTAAAGAAATGATTAAACTATCCTATAATCAGCGACTTTGGTGAGATTCCCGTTAGTATTTATTTATTTATTTAATAGTAAACGTTGCAATTTGGTCAGAGGACCAGGTGGCCACGGTCAAGGGGAAGTAAGGAAAATAATAACGAGATCTGTACGGCATTCGCCCAAAGGCGGGAGGAAAACCCCTCCAAAAACCTCCCGTGGACAATATAACTTCATGTTATAAAAAATGTGACAAAATAGCAAACCCTGATAACCATATTAGAAAAAGTCGACGTTAACTGCATTTTAGACCGTCTTTTTCCAGTATAACTCTGAACTAACGCGTGGTAAAAACTAAAAATTTACAAGAGCAGTTAGTATTCTGATACCTTCAAAGGCATAGAGGGTGGTTAATTTCTCAAGACAGATTAGGAAGACATTTTGGTATCAAAACTTTTAACTGATCTATTTTAATGCGAACACCAGGAAATTGTAAGAAATTGCCTGAATATCTAACAAGAGGAAAGCCTGAGTGCATTCTTTCGTGCTCATATCGAGGAACATAAACAACTTTTCGAATTTTCCAAAGTAGAATCAGCAATAGCCTCTGTTTCTCCCTCCTGAATACACCACTGGAAAGAAGCACAACTTCAGGTAAAGAATTTAGGAGTTTGATGATGCGTATCTTCTGATATTGAGACATGTGGTGCCATCTGCAGCCACGGAGAAGAACTGCGTCCCGTGGAAAGGCTGAGATGAGCAAGGCGAGTGGATTAGGCGTTGCGGTAGGCGACGGGTTAGGGTGGCGTCGGGAGGAGGCGGGAGCTCCTCTCAGTTGGGTCATGCCTTGATTAAAAATCCCGCAGCGGTGGGGGAAGAGAGAAGGAATCTGGAAAAAGGAAGTAATAATATATATGGTAACTTCTCGCGAGCTGCACTCGAGACCTCTTTTGACCGAATGGAGAACTTTTGCATCGTAGCCGTGAAAATATTTTAATAAAATTTCGCGCAAAATCGATTAGAGCGGCGAGGGAAGTTTTCCATTCGCATAGTAAATCAGTACGTGAGCCGAGGAAAGCCTGTCGCGGAGGAATTTGGCCGGGAGAAATTGCCGGAAACGCGCGGCGTAATTTTAATGAAATTTTTGGTGTATTTTTCCAACATTCCTCTTGGTTTATTAGTCAAATTCTTACGGTTTGGAAGTTTTTATTCGCCACGAGTCCGGATTATGAGAACGTGCGCTTTATGAGCATCCCGTGATTTAATAATCTCCGTGGAGTTTTATTTTCATAGGCCCGCGGTCTTCAAAATGGGATAATGTTTGCTAATGCAAATATTCTATATTAACTGATCGGAGTGAAGGCCTTTTAGATTTATTATTTGCGTTATCGTAGATCGAGAATGATTTCGAGCAATCGAAAAATAGTTTGCTCCGGTTGTAGTTGGCTTGCTCGGACTAAGGGATTGTGAAGTATAATGTCGTACTTCATGTTTGTTCACTATTTGCCAATATTCATTTGATTGCATCTCTAAATGATTCAACTTATCGACAATGTAAATTTAGACTATCAACATTAAGTTTGCGTATAAAATGTGGAAATAGAGTGTAATTTTCAAACTCCGCGATTTGTCTATAATTGACGATACTTGATGTAATGAATATGATGAATAAAAATCCCGAAGTTTAAATATAAGTCACAGTTGACCAAGTCATCTGTGTTCCGACATCGCATTCGACTCAAGAACGCACATCAAAACAATGTTTTTTTTTCATCGTAACATCGAGAACTTCGGACTGAAGCTCTGACTCTGCAAGACGTATGGCAGGGAATGAATTAAGTAGATTTAGATTTATGACCCGTATGACAGGGGGTATTTTAACACCTAACTTAATCTCCTTATTACCTGATGTAATGCTCTGCGGAAAGAACGGCCAGAAGTAACTATTTGCAATAGCGATTGACTCATTGCAACGCTTTGTCGACGCCTCACAGAGATCGCGCTTTTTTTCACTGGAATTACATCAGCTACGTCGTCTTAAAGTTCAGAACCGAAGAGTTTTCCGTAAAGCTTCCGTCGGTAAACGGATTGGTAATTGAAAAATAGAAATATTCCTTTAAACAACACACTAGCAACTTTTCAGATGAGAAAAGAACAATTGTTTGGTAGCAGACTGTAAAATGTTCAATCAACCGAAAGCAAATTATTGTCTTTCGCAGTTTTGCCCATGATTTCCATACGGACAACGCTCTCGACTTCGGTGAAATCGGTTCCGGGTTCGATTCCCGGTAGGGGGTTATGCGCGAAATGTCCTTTACTGTCGAAAAACTTTTATTACTACTACTACGAACTCTGATTTATTGAATCCTGGATATACTCAATACAATTAAGCAATAGAAATATGAATGTACTGATTCACTTTTGAATCACCTCGATGTTCTCTCAAATGCTCTCCTCTGATCCTCAGTTCGATCGAAGAGGCCTCTTTTACGTCATATACAGAGGAAGGCTTTGAGGTAAACAGCGATCCTAATTCGATGCGATCGATGAATCTTTGTTTCACTCCCATGAGACGGACTCGTCATCGGCGCTGTTATCGAGAAGCGCCTCGAGAATAAAAAATAAGCCATTTTCATCTTGTGGGGAAAAGTGGAACTTGTTAGTTGAAGGGAGCAAACAAGGAGGACCGCTCTAAAACCCTTTCTCCGCGTTGTTTGGCGGTGGCGTGCTTGGAAACCGAGCCGAGCACAAGGGTCTTCTTCCCCAAGGCCTTCTAATTGAATCAGCCATTAGGGAACCCTCGCTCGAGAAGGATGCTGGGCCTCCGGTCAGCTTCGCGGGGGAGGGGCTCTTCTCCAGTTACCTGCCACTCCCCTTGGGGACTCCCTCGTATCATTCTGCGGCCCGCCCGGGGGCCTTAGCAACCCTTCCACACACACGAGGGGTCAATGAAGTGAGTTCTTCATCCCACCACTCCGCCCTATCGATTCTTCCTCCTTTTCGTTTTGTATGCTATCGTTATTCATGGCGAAGTTACATTTCCAAGTAGATATCGTGTCGTAAGATCATCGCGGCATAATTTCCCCAATTATTTGCGCTTCCCATCCTTAAGGAAGTTGAATTATTGTTAGACAGCAGATTTTGAATTATTGGAAATCACCGACTTGTACATGTGAAGAAACACATGGTGAGGCCTGCAAATAATTTTGCTGTGCAATACTGGATTCGTTACAGAGCGACACCTTTGGGACTGATAAGATCATAGCTTGATGATTTTACTCTTTGAAGAAAACGGTCTCGCGCTAAAGAGTTACTTATGTGACCAAGTGTCTTTCCAAGCACGTTTACGTACGAGCAAAAAACTTCCTGGATACATCTCAATCTAATGACTTCATCCATTACTCCTACAATATCTCGTATATAACCTCACAGTAACTTCTAATATTTCCTATCGCACTTATTTCCCATCACTCTTCCTCTTTCAACAGGTTTTAATTTAACAACCAAGATTGTTTCATGCGTGAATTGCTTTATCACTGTATGTCGTGTAAGTAAGCTTCCCTACAAAAATCTATTATACCTACTTACTTTACATTCCATACATACTATTGATTGCCTTTGATAATGATACAACCAAAATATGAATGTCCAATAATCGGGTAGATTTTAAAAATGAATCATAAAATCCTGGAAGGGTCTCTTGAATGGCTTTTCCATTCTCTTCATCACCTTTCCTCTTTATTTCCATTGCCCTCGCATTCCCACCCTTTGTGTCGCAAACCACAAACCGCTCTCACCGCCTCTGAAATTACCGGCGAGCATTTCTGATGCTGGATTACCGCTTGGCTTAAGATCTGCGAGTGGAATTGGCCGTCGTGTAAATTTTTCTCGATGAAGGGGGAAAAGCGAGCATTTTCCTGCTTTCCATTCAAGAGATTCCGAGCTCACTCGTTTTAATCGCATTAAGCAGAGAGCGGGAAACATAATTTAAAGGAAGGACTATGTAAAATGAATTGGCGATCGGTTTTTAGATAGATTCTACCCATTGTACAAGAATTTTAGAAGAAGTAATTTCAAAATTTGATTCGTACTTAGTTCATACTTAGATATTTATTCGCTTGCGATAGAAATAAGAGATTTATTCAAGGTAATGCCATAATTTTTAACCAATTTTAAATCAATTTTTTTGTCGCTGTCTGTTTCACACATTCTTTTTCTTTTTCTTTAGTAGTAATTTATACTTTGGGGAGTCACTAATTGCTTCTAATGAAAGTGCCACCGTATAAAAATGTAGAATACTCTTTCATGTCCTGTTAGACGGACTGTAATACATTGATTGATGCTGGAAGGGCAATATTTCATTTCCAATAAATATGAAATAATGAATCAGATATTATCTATAAAATGAAGTATAATGTAGCATTAATAGATTTCGTAACTACAAAATTTTAAATGAGACTTGTCATTGAACATGAGGAATATGAGTTTGGACTCTTCTCTTGTTTTAAACAGTAGCTATGCAATATTGCAGGAAATTGTATTTGAAAACGGCGCTACGATATACTTTATTTGTGTCATTTTGCGCTGTCGTAATTTCTATGCGAGGGTATCGTAACGAATCGTAATTTTTATGAAAGAAATGTATGCCATGAATATAGCATTTGGCTCTTAATTTTCAAAGCATTAAAGGCAAATGCCTCTCTCTCTCTCGACTCTTGTAATGTGCTGTGCTCACTGTCTCACTCGTTCATGAAACTTATTCTCTGACTAATATCCGTCCTTTAGGCTATTGGTCTTCTTTCGGACAAAGGAGAGCGCTTTTCCCTTTCTATGGAAAGAACAACTCTCTCCGTCAACAGTGCCGTGTTTACACAGAGTACATCCTGTCCTGAAGATACTGTCACCCTTTCTGTCTGTTCCTCGAGGGGCCTCCATGTTTTTACAACATCCGTGCCATATGCCGCGTCAAAAAAAGGGTTCGAAATCGTGGCCAACCGTTTTCCGCCCTTTTCGATGATTTCGGGTTGCGACACCTATAATTCAGCAACTGCCGTTTAAGGAAGGCATTCATTATGGAAAACTGTTAAGGACAATCCCCGAGGGATGTTTTCCGATGGAAGTCACGCCATATTTCGGGAAGACTTTTTTGAATGGCGCTGGAATACGACTTAATCTCACCCCTTATCCCCAACGCGACCTTCAATCAAATCTGTTTATCGATGGAATAAAAATCATGAGTCTGGCTTTCCTCGTTCGAGGCCTTAACCCTTTGGATGTTATACGTGGCAATGAACGCGCAAGGTCTTCACAATTGATGTAGAAATGAAGGATGTTTTACTCATCTTTGTTGACTATTCATCTGCATGAAAATAGCTCACTGTCCTGAGCATAAGGAGTACCAATAGAGAATTTTTCTACGCTAATCTGCTCATTAGCTTTGTTAATTCGGTCATGTACAAACTGACGTCATCCTTAATTCCTATTGTAAAATGATTTCATTCCTGACGTTGTTTGTAAGTTGCAGAGATGATTCTAATACTTTTTGAGCATACTTTCTATATGCTATGCTCTACTTAATTTTTTCGCGTTCACTTCTCTAAGTTGGATTTCCTGCTAAGGAGATATTCTCCTTAATGACAACATTTTACAGTATCACTCACTACCTTTCCGGCACTTTTAATCATTTTACCTTATTATTCAGGACATACCCAAGAAAAATAGTTGTCTGGACCCATGCACATCCAATCATGATTAAGAATCGCCAATGTCACTTCAGATAAGAAGGAAATCATGAATTTAGTCTATTGTCATTTAAAGCGGCTTTCGTTATTCCGAGTAAAAATATTTGTAAAACGAATTTCATTTTTAATTCCAACGAATCATGCATCAAGGTGTTCGATACAAATCGAACCATTTCTTCTTTCTTTGTAGACAAAGTTTCCCAATCACTGTTTTCTAACAACAAAACATTGCCTTCATTCTGAAACAGCTTCCATTCAGTGATCCTTTAAGAAAATTACCATCAGAATAGATTAATTACGATTATCTGAGTACCGCAGAATAAAAGATTCGAATTCACACTTTTTTAGGTTTATTTCTGCAAAAAAAGAGTAAAACTTTGGCAAACAACGATAAGCGATGGGTCTTTGAAGATCTCTTAGTACTAAAAGTCCTACTTTGTCGTAGCTCTTCATGATGAAAGAGGAGTAAGAACAAACTTATACACGTTACGTAGGATTTAATGCATACGACCCAGGCTTCGACGCATAGCGTCTTTGTCAGGTACAAGAAAGGAGAAAGATTCACATATACTCGCATAGCTATACGTACATCCCTTTCCTACCACTATGTATTAGACTGTTTCTCTTGTATCTTGTACCTAAAGATGTCGCTGTGCTTGGAAACCTAGGTCGTATGTATCAAATCCTATGGTAACGTGTATGAGTTTTTCATGTTCCTCTTTCATCTCTTAGTATTGTTTTGTTTTACGCACTGACACATTATTTGAAGTTCAAAGAAATTTATAATCTTCATATTTCCTATTATGAAGCAGGTAATGTCTCGTTCTTGTATTATTCAATCGGCAAACTCATGAGCTCGGTATCTGCTATATTTCGTTCCATTTTTTAGCCTTTTATGAATCCGTGTCTTCTTGGATAGCGCAACAGCCCATCTCAAAGAAAATATTCTCCGTAGAGGGCAATTTATGCCGGTAATGGGCATCTAACAATACCGCTTTAGCTCAAGAGGCGAAGTTCTCCCCAAATCTTCAAATTCTTCTGACGCACAATCTCGAGGACAATTTTGTCGTAATTATAAAGATTGGTGAAAAACGGTGACCGAGCATCGTTCACGTACTAAGGTTGCATGTCACGTCATGAAGACGGAGCATAGTTCAGGTTAGCGACTTCCAAAGAAAGGGTCGGCTATTACTGTAATTGGCAGTTGCGTAGAAACTTTTCCTTCTGAGGTTAGCTTTTACTTTGAGCAACTTAAGTGATCGTTAAGTCCTCCAAACACCTCTGTCCTTGCATCTTCTTTTCCCCTCTCCTGCATTATCATTCAGGATTATAGTGCCCAAACGGAGGATGATTGCCGTCGCAGTTTCCACGATCATCCACCGCAGATCTTCGGCGCTACAGTCGTCACGTTAAACGTTTTAATGGGTGCTTTGAGGAATCCTTCATTTAGTGCTTTCGTAGCCGAAATAAGTGGGCCATCCGTATGTTCCAGCGTTCCGAGGGTTATGCAAATTTGTTTCGCAGTTTTAAAAAGCTTCCATAATAATTTACCTCTGCCGAGGTATTTTTCTAGCCAACAAATTTCGACGAGGCACTCAGACGTAATAATTTTCGCGTATTTGGTATGCACCTCCGTGTGGCCCTTTGATTTCTCAAGCATCCTCATTTGGTGTTTTCCGACTATTTTACTGTAGGATACGTTCGGAAGTAATGGGAAGAAAATTGGTTGAGATTGGATTTCATATTTTTGGTCTCACACCGTATCCTTTCGAAATAAATCGAAGAACAAATTTTAAATCGAATGCGTTCTTATTTTCAACTTTCAGGGTTAGAGAATTCCCCTATTGAAACGTCATGTAGCAATTGGCTACGGAATCGCTTCAAATATAAAGACTCCTCGAATTGAACAATTCTTTATGACCTACCAATGCAGGAATTTCCTAACATCTCAAATAAGTAAACCGCAAGATATGGTCCAATGAGAGATGTTAGTTTATCTTCGGTAAATATAGGGCTACTATAATTAATTCTAAATCTATCTTCCCCATTGAGTATCAACGGTACTTTAGCAAGTTATTCACAAATACCTAGAATTCGATAATGTACAAAATAGACCGAGATTTTATCAAGCCAGATTGAAGCGGAATTTCTTTTCTTTTTTCTGAAATCGAATTCTATGAAATATTCACGAGGTGCTATTTATGGTATCCCTCTAAGCCCGATCATCACATCACATCCTGCAAAAATTGCTGCGGAAAAAGTTGGAGACCGGTAAAAATTCCCCTTGCTTTACGGAAAATGGGAAGCGAATTTAATACTTTAATTTGGGTTGTCTGGAAAATATTTCGAACCTTTCTCACATTTTTCAGGGCAAGAAAAAAGGGGTAATTTAGTGCCTATCACCGTCTTCTCTCGACGGAGCACCCAAGGATTGCCGGAGCGTCGCCGGAAACAACCGCAATTTAATTAGACGTTGTTGTTGGAATGAACCTGTGTTTGGGAAGGAAGCCATGTTGGGTTGGAAGGTTAAAAAAAGGGGTTTGGCGAGGTCTTCTTGGACAACGACTGGAGTGAGGAGGGATGCTCTGCCGCGCCTCATTGGTACTTTCTGTCTCTCTTGCGTGCCTGTTCGCGTGTTCCAGTGCGTGCCTTCCGACATGTCCCGTGTTCCATCGTGAGAGTTGTAAAAAAAGCTGACTCCTCCAGACATTTCTCTCTCTCCTAAACTCGTTATTGCTTTTAAGTGGAACTCTCGGCTTCCACTGGCAGCCTCACCTGTCCACGGGATTCCCGATGAAAAGGACGACCCTTTGCCCTTTGCGTGGTGTGATACGCTCAATACGATCGCCTCCCTTTTATCTCTATTCCACCGCCTGTATCCTGTTAAAAAAACCTCTATTACAGAATCATCTCCGTCGGTAGGGAAAGTTATCATAAAGTCTTTTTTTATTATCCTCGAGGATTTATGATTTCTGAGATTGTTATTTTAAGACTGCTGTTCATGTGATCGGACGATGGAATGGGATTTGGCCAATTAACTTAATTTATTCTCGACGAATAAATTGTGGCCCATTGGAGCAGAATAATTATAGGAATCTCTTCATCTACATTTATACTCTGCTATTCGTCTATCGGTGTGTGGCAGGGGCTGAATATCAAGCGGTCAGTCGACTTATTTCTTTTATTTTTATCGCGTATCGTTCACAGAAACGAGTTTCCGGTGAAGAAAGATAAGTCCTCGTCTGTCTATTTTATGTTCACTGACAGATAGTTGAAAGTACATTAGAGGTCCAATAATTGCTAATACGTACTATGAGATACACACCTACCTTTACTTGCAACCTCAACATTGCATTCTTTTTCAGTGCTGCAAAATGTATAGGTATGGGAATACACAGAGTAACTTTTGTTGATATTTTTTCTCTTGTACCATTAAATTTTTTCAGTGTAACAAAATAGGTTATTTCTTTACCCACAAGTATGTAAAAATTTCATCGTATAAGTAAAGTCTTTTCGTGGTTAATTTGTTGTCTAAATGTTTCTACCGTAGGTTCATAGGAAACAAATATTTTTCAACGACCTAGCCATCTTACCTTAGCGAAACTATTTAAAAATAATTTGGTAATCCCGACTTTAATTTTACTCATTGTCTATTGTCTATTACTAAGCCATTATAGTTTGAACTTTAGATCAGAACCGCCCTACACTAAAATATTTTATATTCATCAATCGATGTTTTTACAATTGTTTATTTAACGATTGATGGCGATTTTTAACAGTAAAAGTTTCGCAAGAATGAAAGTGAAATTCCGTGAATCTCTAGAAACAAGTGGGAAAACTGATATTCTAGGATGCTGATAATGATAATTAATTGAGAAATCACTGCGTGATATGAATAACTTTAACGCGTGAAATTCTTTTCCAGGACTCTCACGGAGCCGTGTTAGAGCGATGGAATATGTGCAGTCGTGAGGAAGAGCCTTTGGTTCTGCAGCAGTTCCTCAGGTTCGGAGAAACGAGGGCAATCACCCAACAACTCCTCTCCCAGGAGTCGGCGGACCTCCTCCTGCACGCGCACCACCCACACCCTCCCTCCCCTTCGCTCAGGGCCCTTCCTCCACCGCCTCCCCCGCCCCCCCGCATCGATTCAGACATCAAAAAATTCATCGACCGGGCAGCAACCAGAGGAATCAAAGAGGAATCCACGCCCACTTCCCTTTCGCAGCCTCTCTCCCTCACCTCCGGTCTGCACCACGTGCATCATCTGCACCATCAACATCTCCATCAGCATCACCCGCCACCTCCCCCATCTCACAGAGGCTCTTCTCGTCCGAGCTCGCCGCATCCCACTCCTCCGGTCTCATCAGCCCCGCCTCCGCACCTTCATCCAGCGCACCCATCCGTCGATCTACCGCACCACCACTTTCCTCCTCATCTGCAGATCCATCCCGCGTCTCCAATGCGCCCTTCGGCGCCCCTCCTACCCCCTCCTCACCCTTCTCAGGCCCTTTCCTTCCCCAAGATGCCCCCTATTCCAGTCTCTGCTTCTATCAATGGACCTCCCTCTTCGCAAATGGGGTCCCCAGCAACCCCATCCAGTCCCATTAGCGTGTCGCCTCTCAACCGTCTGCAGAGCATGCAGCCTTTCGACTTTCGCAAGGACCGCACCGGAGCTTGTCCCCCGGGAGGAAGTCCGGAACCTGTGCCACAGTCCCCGATACAGCAGCAACCTCCTCCCCCACCCCCACCACCCCCAGCGAGGCGGAGGCCATCCGTAGTATCCGATGCTGGACCAGGATTGAACCTGAGCGTGCAGGCCAACAGCCCTACCCGCGTGCCACCGCCTACCTCTCAGCCGATCTCAGGGCACCATATTGGAGTGACTGGACCCGGGATGGGACACGGAGGGTTCAAATCGGACGTGAGCGGAAGCGAGTATGGGGGATCTGACGACGAGAATTCGGTGAGCGCGTTGAACTTGAGTCGAGATCGGACGAGTGACCACATGATTGGCGGTGCTGAAGAGAGGAGGAGGTCGCACCATCACCATGCCAGGAAGGCGACAACACCTGTGAAGAGGCAGTGGAACCCGCTCAATCTCGGGACCCAACTGATCAACCCCTCGACGGGAAAGAAAAGGGTTCAGTGCAACGTTTGTCTAAAGACATTCTGCGACAAAGGCGCCCTAAAGATCCATTTTTCCGCCGTACATCTCAGGGAGATGCACAGGTGCACTGTGGAGGGATGCAATATGATGTTCAGCTCCAGGAGGAGCAGGAATCGCCACAGTGCAAATCCCAATCCCAAGTTGCACTCGCCTCACTTGAGAAGGAAGATTTCTCCTCACGATGGTCGATCGTCCCAACCTCATCCCCTTCTCATGGCGCCTCCGCATCATCAACCACTCGGAGGAATCCCGGCGGCGGCGGCGGCAGCCCTGAGCCCGGCCCTGGCTGGCCTTGGAGCCACAGGACAGTTCAACGCCATGGCGGCTGCAGCTGCAGCGGGTTTTCCTATGCTAGCCACCCCTCCGCCAGGGGATCTCCAAAGAGCGGCCGAGCAACACGCTCACCACATGGCTCCTCAATCGCAGTCCCACCACCATAACCAACATGCCTCCGCTGGGGGTCAGGGAGTCCCTCCCGCCTCTGTCACATCCTCTTCTGCTTCTTCTCCCTCATCCGATCTCAAGTACAGCCTAGACCTAAGTGTTCACCGTTATGGAGATGGAGGAGGTCGGAGGGGTGACCGTGGTCCAGGAGCTGTTGGAAGCAGTAGTTCCTCTTCGGATGTGGACGAAATGGATGACGATGATGACGATGACTTGGAGGACGAAGATGAGATGGCTTTCTCTTCTCACACGAACCACGACGGAGATGATGAGGACTGTGATGATGAGGATGACGTAGGCATCTTCTTAGACGGGAGGTCCAGGAGAAGGAGGCGCCATGGGGAGCGAAGGCCTGCCTCAGAGTCTGACGCCGCGGCGAACGACGAAAAGACAGGTGGGGAAGAAGACGAAGGGAAGAAGGAAGCTGGAGAAGAGGTCAATGCTCCAGATGGTGACGCTAAGGAAAAAGAAGAAGACAAGGAAGATAAAGATGATGGGAGAGCTAAAAGAAGCATGGAAGAAAGGGAGACAGAAGAGAAAAGGGAAGTGAACGGTGACGACAGTGTTAATACAAAGAGATTTAAACGCTCGGATGCGGAGTGCGAGGGAGGGTGTAGCCCAGTCCAGACTTCCGAAAACAAGGAGGAAGAGAGAGCGCTTTCCACTACGCCGGTAACCGCACAAGCAATAGAGAATGGACCATCCTCCACTGCATCCAATTCCTCTTGGAAAGCCGGAGTTCGGAAGCGGAAGAGCAGAAATCCAACACGTTGTGCACAGCCTCTTCCGGAGGAGAGACCATCACATGTTTTGATGTCCTCCTCGGAAGAAGACGTGGAGGCAGCTGAGACAGCAGTGGAACCGAACCAGCAGGAAGTGTATAGAGATTCTCAGTGTGAAGATGGAGATTGCCAGCCAGAATGTCTAAAGGTTGAGCCGAGGAAGAACGACAGCGATGTAGTTATGGACGATTTGGAGAAGAATGAAGAGAAGAAAAATGAGATTGTTGAGAAAGGGGATGACCACTCTGAGACCATTGACCTTTCAAAAAACGGATCCTCAGAAGAAAAAAAAAGCCAAATTGAAAATTGCGAAGAAGAAAATAGAGCGGGGGAGGTAGAAAGAGTGGAGAATGTAGGGGAGCAGAAAGAGGATCGTGAAGGAGATGGTACGAAGGCACAAGAGGGAGACTGTCCATCAACAGGAGGAGGTCACAGTGACGGAGACGAATCCTTAGATTCTTCTCACGCTCTGAGGCAACTGGAGAACCTATCGCATGGGCACTTTGGGGAGGCGAACTTGAAAGCGCAACAGCAGCAGGCAGCAATGGCTCACACTTTGCTTCCGGGAGGCGCAGTACCCTCTCTTCAGTTCCCTTTGGGATTGGTTCCTGGAGGTTGTCTTACCAGCCCTCCTAGTCCTGCGAGGTCCTCCAGCGACCGAGGTGAAAGAGATAGAGACGCGGAATCGCTGTCCAATCCCGACTCTCCATCCGGGGACAGCAGTCAGCAGGGGCTGTCGCACTTCCGCGATCCATCTGGTTTTATGGGGTCTATGGACGTACCGATCGACAAGGAGAACCCTAGGAGGTGTCCTCTCTGCGGAAAAATATTCCAGAACCACTTCGGCGTGAAGACGCATTACCAAAACGTCCATCTTAAGCTAATGCACAAATGCACAGTAGATGGCTGCAACGCCGCCTTTCCCTCGAAGCGGAGCAGAGATAGACATAGCGCCAATCTGAACCTCCACCGGAAGCTGCTGTCCACATCCTCATCTGACAAGTTAGGGATCTTCGGAGACAAATCACCGTTTGCTTCCCTCGCCGCAAACCCCGCTCTCCACGGAGAATTCCTCGCCAGACTTTACGCTGATTCCCAGGCCCTTCCTCTTAACCTCGAGGCTTTCAAGAGTCATCTTCCAGCAGCAGGGACGGTTCCTGCTGGGATCGGAGGTCTTGCGGAGCACCTCATGGTCAACGGCGATCGACTGGGGACCGCTACTCTTCCACCACCCCCTCTCTTACTCCCTTCCCTCGGATTCGCCGGCTTCGGCGGTTTGGACCACTTTGGGGCAGCACTTGCGGCCGGAATGAACGGCGGCCGCGGTCCGAATTCCTCTGCATCATCCGGCTCTCCTTCTCCTTCACCTCCCATGCCCCTGTCCCTCCTCCGACATCCCCTTGCCCCGGAATCTGCATCCTCCGGAGGCAGACCGTCACCCTCGAATACCTACTACTGTCTCGAAGAAGACGATCCAACACCAGAGGCTGATGGCGGTCTTCGTTGCCGTTTTTGCCACAAGGCCATCCCCGACGGAGCATCCCTCAAGGAGCACTACGAGAGATTGCATCTTTCGGAGATGTTCGGCTGTACTGTGGAAGGCTGCGGCAAAGTCTTCAGTTCCAGACAGCGGAGGAATCTTCACAGCCAGAACGAGGCAGCGCACGCAGTGCGGCAGAGAAACACCTCTCCCTCACCGCCCCCTGAGTGTTCGTGACATATAGGAGCTGCAACATCGCCCCGGTTTGGCTTAGGGTGGTGGTGAAAGTTGTAGTAAAGGACGGCATAAGGGTCAATTCGATACCCTGGTCGGGATTTCAGCCTTCTCCAACGTCACAGGGGTGGTCGGTGCTAAAGTGGGGGTTGAATGTTAGGATAAAGGACGCGCCCTAATGGTGCTAGCACGTGGACTCTCTGAAGGCGTCAAGGTGGCGCTCAAAACACACTTCCGGTATCTTCCTCCATCCTTGCGCCGCTACGGAGTTGAACATGTTCGAACGGACGTCCCTATGGCACGGAATGAATGCTCTGATCTTTTTAGGAGAAATGCCATGGGGTTGTGGGTCGTTTAGCAAAGTTTGTGCAATAAATGAGCGGTGGAAACGAACTTAATATTCGGTGATCCGAATTGTTTCTTTAGTGCCCATAATGGGGCAGTGTTTGAAGAAGAATGTTTTACGAGGAAGGGATTGAACTCTTCCTATTGTACTTTTACTTTTTGAATGCTCATGTGCGCAGCATTGCTTTATGATTGTTTTTCTTCCTCGTTATTCTTGAGTGGACTATGGTTGTCAATTATGTATTTATTCAGATGCATTTGTAGTAGCTATATTTGAAGCTAGCTAAATATTTATGTGACTACGAAGCCGGAAATCTTTCATCATTCTCTCTTCTTTCGATCAGGTTCTTTTTCATATTTTACGGACAATACAAGACGAAGAATCCATCGCGCAGATTTATAAGCAGTTCTGTTTTTGTCTGTTTTCAACGCGCGAAAGGTCATTTGTCAGTCAGAGACTTATATCGTCAGAAAGTATTATTTTTTCTTTACCGCGGATTTTAGCAATATTTTGTTGTTTACTGCTATACTCACTGTGCAATTTGTATTCCCCTCGTCTGCGAATCTTCGAGAAGCTTCCTTGGGCACGAATGGACCTCATCAAAACGTTGCATTTTTCTCGAGTTAATTCATCGACAGAGGGCAATTGTTGTAAAGTGTACATTTCTTTCTAAAATATTTGTTTTTTTCGAGAACTCGTTTTTATATCTTCAGAATACTTGGATGTTATACAGTAATGAGTCGTGTTTCCTCGTCCGCATGCTTCCCTATTGTTGTATAAATAAAATCTTGTCAAGAGAAAATTTTTCAGAAATTGAGAGAAGTGATGCGAAGGTGATTCGTTATTATTTTGTAAATATGAGAGAGAAATTATGTTCTACGAAGTGATTGTTCAGTATTCAGCACACATTGGCAGAGTTCGATGATATAAGCACATTTACGGGTCGGTTATTCATTCAATTAAAATTACGAACAATGTATTAAATATTAAAAAACTTAAGTGGAATTGGGAAAACCTTAATATACGAAAGTTTTTTCTTGTGACGCTGTTGTATTTCAAAAGGGGAGGTTCAAAAAAGATTTTGACGCGGGGCAGGCGTCATTAAAGTGTAACGAAATGGCGTCCTCAAAAGCGATGCCCTCTTCACACGTGGAAAGAGAGGCTCGGTTGCCTTGTTCATCGACTCATCCGATGGCAGCGAAAGTACTCATCAAACGAGGCAAAAAAAAAACACGGGCGGGTCTTCAAGGAAGTGAATGAGTAGATAGTTTTTTTATCATTACGAAGTTATTAATAATGAAAGTTGTCGGATCTAAAAAATTACTGTTGTGTATACCAAAAGTGTGTTTCTTTCCCCAGTTGTATCCCGAAATTCCTTTACACCCCGCTCTACACAACCTATAAGAGGTGAATCCGTGGATTCAGTATGTGAAAGGAATCCACTGACTCGTTGGTGTGAACATGGCAACCATTTATTGACATCTGATGGCCAAGCCAGTGTGTTTGCTCTCTTACGTGAAAAGCAAGTGTGTCTCGTCCCTCTCCCACCTCCACTATCCTCATAGCCCTGTAAAAACCCTTTTAAACCATGATTGTATCATGGATCGTGCTGTGAAGCGTACTTTAGATGTCATTGTAAATAAAAATGGCCATCCCAGAAGTTAAAATTTGATTATTATTTCTTATACCCTACTTCCTGCATGCCAATAGATCAAATTACTACCTAAGCGTAACGAAGGATAATTATTTGTCTTGTGGAGAATGATAGTTAAGCGCAATTTTTTATGCATTCGTTCAAATGAACGAAAGGATACGATGAATGAATGATATGACATCCAATTTTCATTTCAGAGGGTTATACATTACTCATTTAACAAATTTCTATAGATTCTTAAACTTCTTTCTTGTAATGATTTCTTTCGTCGAGAAGGATCTTGGCATCGCTCACCGAACATTAATGGCATCAATTTAAGCCCTCAGCACGAACGACACACGAACACCTTTATTTACTGGGTTCCAATGTATTCTAAGGGAATTCATCTCTAAATGCAATTCCATCTGACGTCATTATATAAAATTTAAACGTTATTTTTCCATACTTAATTGAAAATGAAGGCGAGTGGCAGAAAGGGTGAATTTCTATCAATTTAATTTATCCTCTGTATTATAATTTATTTGTAATTACTTTGCAATTTGGTCACCTGGCCAGGCGGTCATGCTAAAACGTTGTCCATTGAGAGAATCGAACTATCGACCCCTGGTGTTTCGTAATGTAGAAGTCCAAGTGAGTAAAAAATATCTGAAATATATCAAATCGTGCATATGAATGGGGATACAATGACGGTTTAAAGATGGGTCAAACAATTTTCATTACAGAGGGTAATATATTACTCATTGAACAAATTTATCTAAAATCTTCAACTTCTTTCTTCTAATGACTTCTTTCTTCGAGAATACGACAATGAGCGTAAAATTAGAGAAATAGATGCGAGGAAAAGTCGTTTTAGGGACTCATTCTTTTCGCGAACGCGACAACAATACGCTAGTTTTGTAAAGAGGTAAGTGGAACACTCGGTGTTTACACCCCCTGCCACACGCCGATAAGCGGCTTGCAGGGTATTTATCTAGATGTAGAAATATTGCCGCTAGGGGCGTGCTGATGGGCATTTTTCGCCAGTGGGTCATGCTGACTAATCGGCCACCAGAGCTGAAGAGAGGTGGTTCCATTCCTTTCCTCGTTTGACAGCCGCTGATTCTTGGTAAGTACTTAGCAGTCCTCCACACACCTCCGTAAATTTCTTCAACGAAAGAAATTTATCTTGTTTTATGCAATCCATTTACCTACCATAAATGTTTTTGGTCCTTCGGGCCGGATTTTCGACCAGTATTTTGATGGAAAACAGCTTAGCTGACTCTTTATCTTTATAACCGTAACTTATGCATTGTATCTTGAAGTGGTTCTGATGTTTGTCTGTTGCAATTAACGTGTCATCTAACATCAAAAATTAGCACGTCGAAGATATCCATCTCCGTTTATTTCCGTGAATTTGTTTTGTTATTGAAAAGCTGAGAGGGGAACAAAAGGAAAATAGTTCTCACTCTGGTACATTTACGAGGAGCATTTAAGCTCCCGAGGCGCGATGCAGTTTTTCGGAGAATCGAGCAAATTTTCGCCGCAGCCAGTGATGTTTACGCGGATCAAATGGCGGCTTTCTCAAGCCCCTTTCGATGAGGGTTGCAAACATTTCGTTGAATTGACGGACCTAGTCAGTGAGTTAATGATAGAGTAGAATATCTATTTATTCAGGGCGAGATTAAGACTAAGAAGTCTACTGTTACATCTAACCCTTTCTCATTTTAAAAGAGGGAAAAGATTGAGAAAATAACGGCGATGAAAAAGAGAAAAGGAAGAAACTACAGAGTGGATTAAAACCTGAGACTTACGAAAAAATGTCCACTGCAGGAAAACACTCGCAGGAAGGGAGGTGTGAAAAACCCGCAAAACTTACAAATAGTGATACCTAAATTTTAAATTAAAAATTCAAAGAAAATTATTTTCTGTAAAGGAAAAATGCTGGCACTTACGCGGCAAAGTTTCCTCGCCAGATAACATTGAGAATTGGAAATTTAAAGAGGTACAATAAAAATATGGGAGTTAAAAATATACAATACAAAATTGATAAAAAAGCCGCAGCCTCATACACTCAAATTTGGAGATGAGGCCGAATGAGGATTATGTGGAAACCATATTACTGTGTCGGTTGTGCCTTCGCAACCAAAATTTATACTTTTAAATTTCTTCAT
Organism: Ladona fulva; assembly: GCA_000376725.2. NCBI lineage: Eukaryota > Metazoa > Arthropoda > Insecta > Odonata > Libellulidae > Ladona > Ladona fulva. Next base: position 99,118 of record KZ308419.1, on the reverse strand, counting down.
ATATATGATCTGAGATTGCAAAGGTATATGACCACTTAGGGCGTATTTCTCCTTTTGTATTTTGGTTCCAGCATTTACACAGGGCTTGTGGGCTGGACAGTTACCTGAGACATATCTCCATTCAGAGTGCAATGGGTGCGTCGCAGCCACCATTTCACTCGTAGAGGCGGCAACGCAAGCCTAGCCGACCGTTTGTATTATTACAGCAACATTTTTTGTTGCTTTCTTTATGATACACACGACTTATTTGGGAAAGATTATAATATGAAATTAAAGATTGGCAAACATGTTGAGGAAAGAATTATTGATAACTAGAGACGAGAAAGGAACATATTTGCAGTGGATTTAATCGAAGCATTGGATTCAATAAAAGACTTTCTGGTTCCAAGAATAAATCTTCCTTATGTTTTGGAATACGTATATCTTCACTAGAGATTTGATCGGAGTCTTTCCTAATCTGCTGTGAGTAATTTCTGTGACCAATGTAAGCTGAGGAACGAAGTCAAAAACAACGTCTTTCAAAGTCTTACAAAATAATTTTTTCCGGCAAATCAGGATTTGTATGGTTTTGGTATTTAACTCTTAGGGGCGGCAAATTACGTTTGCACCCGGGAGGCAGATGAGCTGGGTTTTGTCTCGTCATGGAATTAACTCACAAAACAACTTCTGGTCTCATCAAATGTAAAACTTCCTAGATTTATTGTGAGATCAAGTTTGTCCTATCAGCAGATTGGGTTTTCTGACGCTTAGGAAGGAAAATAGATATGGTGAATAACATCAGAAGGGACAAGTCTATCTATTAATGGCCAAAACTCGAGTCGCTCCCTTAAAGCTAAGAACTGCACCTCGCTTGGAACTCCTTGGAGCTGTTCTGCTCACTAATTCTTTAAAATTTGTTGTGAATTCTTTATCTCGTCGTCTGTTAGTACAGCTAATACTCTCTTGGACGGATTCAACTATTGTATTATCTTAGTAAAACAGCGACCCTTATTGATTACTTTGTTGCGAACTCAAGAGATTGCTCGATGGATATCAATTGGAATCATATATCAACTAGGTTAATTAGGTGGAATGCACACACCTGGGTTGCAAATCCATATGATCATTGGGAATTTAATGTGATAGATTTGATCGTTTATTGGAAGCCCGGAATGAAAATATGTACGGAATTTTTACTCTGTTTCTACTTGAAAATGATGAATTTAGACTAAATCACAAACGCGTAATTTCGTGCGCCACTGAGTTAACAGGTGCGGAACCATGGAAATGAAGTTGGGAAGCACGAAATCGGATCAACTTTAAAAATTGCATAGAGGGTGCAGAAGGGATGTTCGCGGTGAAAGAATTTCCGTGAGGTGCAAAAACAGCTTTTGTATTACATTGAACGTTTAGATTTTAGAAAATTAAACAAAACTGCGCAATTAGGAAGGATCTAAGAAACTGTAGGAGGATGGAAGAGATGAAAAATCGAAGAAAGGAATCGATTGCAGTTTTTCCGCTCCACTTGTTGAAGGGGTTATAATAACAGGCGGAGAAATAGGTGACTCTTAAATAAAGGGTCCTTGTGAATGGTGTCTGTTTCAACAAGGGTTCTCCCTCGCAGGTGACTTCGAGTCCACGGCTGTTTGAACAACTGTTCCCTTAACACCCCTCTTTTTCTGGTGCGAATGAAAATAACGTTGAAAAATCGAAGTATTCGTCGTACTATACGATCTAATTTTGTGAATTTGTGAATTCTGTCAGTCTTTTTCCTCATTAGGAACTCTTTATTGTATTTTGTCGTTTGATTAACCAAATTTCCAATGCATACAAGTGTAATTCTATCGGATGAAACAAATGCTCGCACACTCGAGAAAGTGCAGCGCAAGGCGATACGATTTGTTTAAAAGTTCTACGATAGAAAAGCAAACGCTACGCAAATGCTAAACAATGAACTAGAGAGGTACGTAACTCGAACGTTTGGTGTTTACATCACCTGCCACACGTCCAAAGACGGCTTGCAGGGTATTTATTTAGATGTAGATGTGAAATCAATTAGTTCAATATGTTCTTCTAACATAGCAAGCAATTATTTATACGATCTTTTGGTGATCTTAAGAACTGAGCGAAATCTAGTACTTGTATATTAAACTTTAAGAGCATTCTGTTTTTCGTAATTTTAATCCGTGTTGAGAAATTAGATGAGAGTGCTTGGAATAGAGTTTGAACTTATTGAAATTTCATTCTCTTAGCGTTTTGAAAGAAGCTGACTTAATAAAAACTAAAACATTATCACGCTAATGTAATGAGAACTATCTTCGAAAATTACCATAGAACATGTATCGCATTTATGATTATCTTATTCCGAATTCCGATTCACTAATTTTTTTTAATCGTTAACTAATAATAATTGCAAAGATAGTTATCATTATATTGGAATATATAATTTTCTTTCCACTAGGACATTCTTTGAGAAATGGATCTAAAATGTTCCTTTCCAGTAAAAATTCTTTTTTATTAGTAGTAGTACTTTAAACGTGCTTCGATAGCTTAGATCATTTCGCACGTAGGCCCCCACCGAGAATCGAACCCAGATCCACTTTAACCGAAGTCGAACGTGTTACCCACATGACTACTCAGAGGCCCAAAACTATTTTTTTAAACTTTTTGAATACATTCTTAGAAACAATAAGAATTATATTTTTAGATTTGCCCCAAAATGGTTAAATGCCTTTCAAAGAAAGCAAATTTTTAGATGGGATGAAAACGATCTAATATTTTAGTCATACATTAGCACAGTAATGCCTTTAGTTATTCATCTTTGTCCAAACAAAGTAAATTGGCCCCTTTTTTCACTTCTTATTTGGCTCGTATTACTATTCTTCTCCAAGACTTGGAACGCAAATTCATATTTCTGAAATATTCCCGATTAATTCATCCCCAATAACTTCCAAATATTTCCGTACGACCCGAAACGATGCTTGAATCGTTTATTGTTTCCCAACCGATGGAAAGGAATAAAAAAAACCTCTTCGGGATTGAAAATATCCTTCGGCAACGGTATCGCATTTTCTTCATCCAATTTCCATCCGATTATTTGCCTTTAAAATACGCTCATTGTTTTTTGAGTAAATTTTCCCTCCACTTTTACGCCATGCTTCGCAAACATTCCAACTTCGTAGTAGGGAAACAGTCCGCCTCTTTTTCACGTGCGAGGATGGCAAACAGAGGCCTTAACACCTCACACACAACACGCCATTCATCCCTTAACCATCCCAACACCGCACTTCCGATTCCTTTTCACTGCGATGTCCCTGCGATGCTTGTAATGTGCATTTGATGCCAATGTTTCGGTTTCCACTGTTGCACCGAAAAGGGGCATTTGCTATTAACTTATGGTTCTGCGTATAGTTGTCAAGAAAATAAGAGAGCATTTTTGTAAATCATTCTATTCTGTTCATTTTCTCTTTCATTCATCTTAAAAGTTTATCGGATGGTTATCTATTAATTTCTCCGATTTAAATCGGAGTTTAAATTTGAAGATATTGACCTCTTCCTGATTCTATCAAACTATTACCATCGTATAAAGTGCTGTAAATACAGCAGATGGATGATTTTCTAATTGAGATATCGCCGATAATCGAGAAAATAATTCACGACGTGATAGTCGACGCGAATTTACCAGAGCTCCCAAGTGGACCCTAAGTGTAACCGACAATCTGCCGTAAAGTCATCATTACTCGTGTTTTGCATGAGCAGGATCCTCGGTGATGTGCCTTGTAGCTTGCTATGCCTTAGACGTCACTCGGTCCTACACGAGTTCGAAGGCATATGGGCTCCGATGCGGAGGAATACAGGATTGCGGAGGTCTCTGATCTTGTTCTTCTGCAGTGTGCCGTCGACTGGACCTCTCATTGTTAGCAATAGGTTTGTCGGGGGACGTCTAATCTAATCTTCTAAACAATCTTTATTTTATTGATTATTTTCTAATCTAATCCTCTAAACATTCTTTATTTTATTGATTATGAGGTCTCAAACTTTCAGTAAAATTTCTTCTATTTCAAACAATAAATCCAGATAATATTATCAAAATATATTATTCATTAATATACATATTTATTCTCTGCATTCTTTCGGGTTCCACGGCGATCGTACATACATTACAGGTAATGACGACGTTTCGCCAGCGTTTCAGCTGGCTTCTTCAGGTCGAAGATGTTTCTAGTTATTAATTCTTAATCTAATCCTCTATTTGATCTTCGACATGAAGAAGCTGAAACACTGGCGAAACGTCGTCATTAGCTGTTGGTACGATCGCAGTGGAACCCGAAATAATGCAGAGAACAACAGACTGCCGCGGAAACCTTCGAGCTCATACATACCGTATTTTCCGGCGTATAAGACGACTGGGCGTATAAGACGACCCTCAACTTTTCCAGTTAAAATATAGAATTTGTGCTATACTCTCCGTATAAGACTACCCCTTTTCCAACGTACACTACCGGTAAATAAAAAAACATCAGATTTGATTTCAATATAGAAATTTTTAATTAAAATGCTTATGACATCATGGTACTTAGCATGAAGTGTTTGTTCAGTGCGGCCACCTCTCCTCCGTCCGTCTCTCCTCCTTGCTGCCATATTCCCGGCGTATAAGACGACCCCCGACTTTTAAGAAAGATATCAGGTGCTAGAAAGTCGTCTTATACGCCGGAAAATACGGTACTTATATATAAATATAATCCGAGTAATGACAAAAGAATGCCGTATTTGAATATTAGCGGAAACTTACAAAAATATAAAGAGATATAAAGCTAGGTGAGCTTCCAAGCTTCAGTAATGAATGAATCTAAACTTGAATCGCTCGCATACCCATAATGGACCGTGGGAAGAAAGTAGGGAACTAGCCGCGGATTCCAAGTTTCGACAGCTTATTACGAAGAGACGAGCGGCTGTGGATTTTTCGGCGAAATTTTGTATTTGGTTTTTGTAGGCAGTCAACTACTTGTGCGTACTTGTGGCGTATCCGCAAAAACCTGACGTATAATTTGGACCCTTTTGTGCAAGGATTTTGGGGGATTGTTCATATTTTGTATTTGGTAAGGAATTGTCCGACATTATTATCAAGACTGAGACCTAAAAATCTATGAATTCCTCAACAAGGGACCCTTTTGTCGCCATTCATTCGATGGGAAAAAGATGAGGATCGAGTTATTAGTGACCGAGTGATGTACGAATGCAAACTGAAGTAAGAGTGATCTGTACGGAAGGAGTTTTTAGGGCTCTTGGAAAGGATATGTAAAGCAGATTGATAAAGTTCGAATATGGATAAGAAAAGATGCTCAATGTTTGAAAAGTAAAAAGGAAAGTAAGGGTAAAGACAGGAGTTTGAAGCAAAGTAATATATGTATGTACTTCGAGGATGGAAAAGTATGAAGTAGTTTAGTGAATAAGCAGGGTTGATACCTTGCTAACTCCGGAAGGAAAAGGTATTATTACGTAAGTAAACATAGATATTCTGGGTAAAACTTACTTACCTAGGTTGTTTAAAAAAGTGAAGGAGTTTAAAATCTGTTAACGGTACTGAATGAGATTGACGAGTATAAAATTTGGTGAGCTTCTGCTTTGGCAACGATGATGGTGCACGCACCCCTTGCCACACGCCGAAAGGCGGATTACAAGGGGCCCACTTAGACCTTGACATGATAAGCTACAGCGCTGGATTTTCATTCTAATAAATGCGAGATTTCTTCATGAACTTTGATTAAGCGCTAAAAAGGAACTCTTGCTACTGATTTCTATTCTGAAATCCAGCGTCGATTATCAGCAGCTAATCGAGAATTTTAAACGAGCAAGTTGGACGAATAGGAGAATAGATTGGAGTATTTCTAGGGGAGTTCTTGGAAAGTGTTAGTGGGTCAATCCGGATATACTTCGAGGAGAGATCCACCGCCGACGCCTGAAGAATGACGAAGAATCGGTCCCTAAATAAATCAATAAGGCGAGCCACGCCTCCACACCACTCCCGCCGGTATTGTGCGAAGATCCGTTCATTTCCCGGGTGCCACTACATACACCAACTCATTCGTTTAACGGATTTGAAAAATAGAGTACCAGGGCTGCAATATCTTCGCGTGGTTATGATAAGGGACATCTCGAGAATCGGAATATAAAGATGAGGGTGTGGAGCGGAAACCGGACAATTTTATTGCTGCAAATTACCACAGAATAGTCCGATTCTCCGGAGGCGTATTCGAACAAATGTTTACGCATCTTGAATGTATATTTGAAATCACATTGTTACATCTACCCACAGTCTACCTAGAATAAAGTAGTCTCGACTTCACTATAAGAATAGGAATTTTATAGGGATACTTTTACAATATATTCTAGGGGTAGTCTTCATCTTCATTAATGCCCCGCAATCCGTCTTTTGGTGTGTGGCAGAAAGTATAGAATCATTTAGTACATGCATCTAGAATGCTTCAGGACCTATATGATTCTTCTTAATTCACAATTCTCTAAAATTCTTCAACATCATCCTCTGTAAAAATATCAATCGAAATTAGTTGGTTGAATTCATTCCAAATTAAAAACTCTCAAACTTTAAATCGGGAAAAGATGATGACCGTGGAGGATTTTATTTACTTTTTTCGCGCAAATATCATATAACCAACTACAATCTCATATTACTGCTGATTATTTTGGGAAGTTCTATGTGCCTTTAGACCAGCAGTTGGTGCTAAGAGTTTGTTCCTAAAGATTTGTAAGCACATGGTGTTTATATTATAAACATCGAAAGATAAATTAAGAAATATCGTCATATTCATCTATTTTAATATTCTCTGATACAATTAAAGAAGGCTTTAAGCTTTCTAAGGTGCTTAACCTTTTCCGTTCGCGTTTTAATTTAGTCCATCAACTCTAGGGAGTAGTTCAAGCTTCAGTTGTTTAACAGAAAAGACAGATGTTTCACAGGATTCGTTTATATTCCTATCCTAGTGGACATAGTTCAGGATCCCTATACATATTCCATTTCCAACACATTTTCATTTGTTAAAATCAAAGCTCGGAGTCGACCTAAATAGAATCATCTATACCTTCCTATGTCTAAGAATTCGTTATACTGCAATCTATTTCGCATCAAAATTGATTCATTGAAATGAATCGATACAAGAATTCATTTTTTCCGCGAACGATACGCGAAAGTAATCGATTAGGGAAGTAGAGTCATGGTGTATGCACCCCCTGCCACACGCCGAAAAGTGGCTTGCAGGACACTTACATAGACATCTAAATAGTATCGTATCACAGAAGGATCTTTAGTTTATTCCTCAATACGTTAAATTCAGGTGGGCATTTTACCCTATAACCCATATATTCTGACTAAGTGTAGCTTTCTCCCCCTAAAAGTAGCAAATGTAGCAACTTTTAGAGTAAAATACAGTGAAATCTGTCTTAACGGTCAGTTTCATGTGACACCGATCAAAAAAAGTATTGCATTTTACAGACATTTTGAACCACTCTTTAGCGGACATCCCTCAGCCACGGGCAATCACCTTGGTAGCCAGACAGTCCCTTGTTTCTCTGTTTACATTACAATACAATATAACACGGAGGTTTCTATTGGGCTAAATTGGGAATAGAGAGTTCCATTTTCCATTTAGTAAATTTATAAAAAAATATAGTGTCCTGCAGCTAACCAAAGAGTACAACTATCCCTAGTTGAAGTGTTATCCAACTGTGAGAAATGTTATAATGAATTATCAAGTGGAAGAGAGCTCACAGGCAACTTATCCACTTGTAAAGATCCGTTTTAATGACGTTAGTTATTTTCGAGATCCTTGTAATTCTGTAATGAGGCGGGGAAAGAATGAAACGGATCTCTAAGCTTGAATGAATGTTGTAAAGAGACATTCCTCCAATCTTTCGCAATGTTTAAGCTTCTCCACCCATATCGATGAGAGATCAGAACCCCTCTCGTTTCTGATACACACATCGACAACGTTCTCGTTGCAACGAAAAAGGTATCGTGAACCACGTATCTTCATGTGAGAATTTATGACTAACAGCAGATCTGTAGCAATGTATGTTTTACTTCAATCATTTCCGTAATTTAATAATACTTGCATTATTTACAGAAGAGGCGAAAAGAATAGTCGAGCCCTTAAAGAAACTTGTACAATTCGACCGGTAAAGTTTACCCACAAATTAGACCATAAGAACTCGAATTGCAAACCTCTTAAAGGAATTATCAATAGCAGTATAAATATGAAGCATTGCAAAAATACAAATTTCCTTCTCGTTTCGCATTCCCATGTTTCCTCCAAAATCTCGCTTCCGCACTGAGCAGAACCCGTAATGAAATAGCAATGAGCGATTCGCAAACATCCGAACAATTGGTACATGAGTACATTGGTACTCCGCAATGGTATTTTTGCGATGCGGTATCTTCGCATATGAGGTCCACAATGGAGCACTATTCGAAATAAGAAAAGGTGGTCACGTACGCCCCGCGCACTTCACTTGTTTCTCTGATGGAAATCGCATCGGGTATTTCACGCGGGTGCTCTCCGAAGAAATGGCCTGAGATTGGGAAATTGCGTTCCGTGAGCCACTCAAGACGAGAAACAAAGAATCTCTCGAGTCCATTCCGTGGACTTGGATCATAAAACCAAACCACGGTCGTTCCAATCACATCCCTTATCCATCTGGGAATTCTCTCCCTTCGATCTTCCTGACGGGGATTTTCGTTATTCATACGGACGGATTGCATTTTGCATGTCTCTCTCACCAAATCCTCTTTCCGCGCGCACGTCGCCTGTCTTAGCAAAGCCTTTTCGACCCTTGTGACCTTTATCCCATTCCTCTTTCGTTCTTCCTTCACTTCTTTAGAGTGTTCACTGCTAACGCGAATTGAGTGAATACATTACACACACTCTATTTACATGTTTTTCCTCTCTCCTATCGTTTTCCGTGTTTTCTATCGAAGATGTTCCAGAACTTTCCTTTTTAACTCCAACCCTTAACATTCACGCCGAATAAGTTAGCGTCAAAACATTTAATTGGTGGGAAATCGCTCAGATATAATTTTGAAATCCCATTAAAGTAGTTTTCTGAAAATTTTCTGATATATACCTGAGAGCGTTTTTAGAGGTAACCGAATGAATTTAGTTGCAATAATTAAGAATTGTCCAATCAAAGAAGTGTGAAATATATTGAAACTGTTACAACAAATATATTCAAACTGTTACTGTTAAATACTGTAAATGCATAAAGAAAGTTTCATTAAATCTGTCAACAGCGCGGCTTCAGATACGGATATTATTTGAAGAGTGATACTACACTTTGAAAGCGGTCCCGGGTTCGATTCCCGGTGGGGGCCTACGTGGGAAATGACCTAAGCTGTCGAAGCACCTCTAACGATACTACTACTACTACTATTTGAAGAGTATAACCGTTAAACTCACAAAAGAATTACCTAAATCTAGAATACGCGCAATACATGCTGTACGACTGTTATCTCCAAAATTGCGGAGGAAATTTTTCTTCCTTCCTTTTTTTTATCACTCAGCAAAACAAACCGATATAAATAGGAAACTTGTTATGTATTATTTTCTGGGTTTATATTGTTGTCGGAGAGGTAATTTCTCAATGCCAATTAATTGCTACGCTTATCACCATTATTAATTTAATAATCATGCAGTTATTTATATAAGTAATCGTCGATCGGCTACTTTTGATATTATAGTAGAAGATTATTAACGGCAGTGTTTCATTGACATATTTTATTGTAATAAGTACTGATACAACTATTAAATATGAAAAATGGGATAAAGGAAAAGGAAGAAAAATATTACTCACAATAACTTTCACTCACAATAACTTTCACTCACAATAACTTTCACTCACAATATTAGAGGATTAGAATGCAAACAAGAATTTGATGCAATCTTGTTATCTATTCCTACACATAATTCTAAAGAATTGATATAGACGACAATATATGCAGCTTAACTAAGTATACGTTATGACTCGACGCAGGTGTTTGCTTCGTTAGAAATATAAGATATTAAAAACAAATCTGTTTTACTGAAAATTTCTAACTCACTCTGTGTTAATTTGATGTTACCTTTCACTATTCTTCGTTGTTCTTCTGATAACTATAAAACCCATAGATTCACTGTTAGAACTATTCCACCGTAGCGCCGTACTGCAATCATAGTGTATCTTAACGGATTATAATCTTAAACTGCCCGTTGTTTAAAGGAATTTTGCCTGGAAACTCATTATTTCTTGTATTTCATAAATAAGTCGAGTTCGCCATTGCATTTTCTTTGTGTTCGTTTGGATAATCACGTCTAAAAAGAGATTTTAAGTTTCGTGCCAATCGAGCTGATCAGACTGGTCACGTAGTCACGTTTCATGCGACTACATAAGGGTTCATAATATGTGTCAGGAGAAACCCTTGACTCGTAATAAATATAGGTTAACAATCTCCAGTTCAAGATGTTTGGTAACAAAGTCGATTCGGATTTTAGGATTCTCAATATTTTGGTATATAAGATTCGGTAGAGTTTAAAGGAATCGAGTCAAAGCCAGATATTCAGGAATATTACTTTTCATCTGATACAAAAAACATGAATAAAAACTCAATAAAGAAAGAACGCAAACTTAAAAAAATATTTATCAAATGAAGTTGTGGATGGAGAGTTACTTTCTCAAGGGAGGAATTTGCTGCTCATATGGGAAGGCCTTTTTAAATATTTCCTTGAGTTCATTTTCCTAATTCCCGAAGGAAATGAAGATTTTCTTTTGCTTCGTTTATTGGTATTGCTGCTGCGTTCACTTTATCCAAAGTTGGTAAAAGCTCATTAACGACAAGAGAGCTGATGCAGTGTTCGGAGTATTTCAGATTGGCAATTCTGTCGTTTCCTCATCGTTCTATTTCATCATTTTTCTTTTTCGAAGTCTTTAAATTTGTTCTTTTCTTATGAAACTATGAAATTTGATAACCATCATAAAAAAACCAAGACGATGGCATTTCTAGGAAAGTATCCAATCCGAACTAAGATAATGATTGAAATTAATATTTTAGATCAAATAACACATTTTAAATATCTGGAATGCGACACTACTTATGAAGAGGACATTTTAGATGAAATGGCCAATTACTAAAGAATGTGTAGGGCCATAAGGAGGACTTCGAAAGGAAAAACTGCAAGGGAAACGCACAAAATGTTTTACAAAGCAATGGCCGCATTACTTTATGGATTGAAAGCTTGGTCGCCTAGGGAAAAGTAACATGCCTAAACCTGGAAAGGAGGATGATGATCGTCATCATCCGAATAATGATTTGAAATACACAATTTGACAATTCCATTTTTAATTATTTGTAAGCGATCATATTGTCGTACCGAAAGAATAACTTGAACCAAGTAGGAAATAGAGAAAATTTTGTAAGCTGTAAGGAAATTCTGCATTTGACTGAAGGAACGTATCCGGAGAATAGCATTCCTAACGCACCCCTTGGATATTTGGGGGCAGTTCGGGATATTTCTCTTCTTAGTGCTGTCCTTGCTTTCAGACGTTTGTGAACAGCTCAGAATTCTCGAGTGAGGAGTTTCGATTATGGTATGCGTTCAAAGAGAATGGTTAAGAATATATCTGAAAAACGAATATCATAGTGAAAAATGAAAATCGCTAACCTCGTTCCTTCACGTGCCAAAAATTAAGAATAACATTCGCATACAGATCTTAAGTATTTATGAGGTAAGAAGCACTTTAATTCAAAATATGGATATTTCTATAGTATATACGTCCACTTCCTTTCGCTTTTTATTGGAAAGACAAGCTGCTATTTCGCCTTATTTTGATTATTAATTCTAAGGTCAGCATTCACCTGCAGACGAATAGTTTTACATTCTCATCCTTTTGGTATATTCTACTGCCGTATATTTACTTTTCAGTCATTTTGCCGATTTTTTCCGATAATAGTATTTCTTTAGAAATGACATTAGAGAGATATGTTGGAATTAGTCTCATTGGAATATCCAACTCGAAGAATTATTTTCTTTGGATTGGGAATCAGGATTTTCTGTCCTTATCCCAATTGTCACTCAGAATTCTCCGACCGCTGATCCAAATTATATTCGCTGAATCTGCAACCTTATTTTAATCGTTGGTTTCCCCGTTCATTTCCAATAATGTATAGGAACACTAACTGCCTTTATTGACAAACGAATATTTTTTTTATTTTATGCGGTGGTTATCGGTAGCCTTGACTTAAAAGATTCAACTTGAATTTGTAGGAGTTGGTCTCCTCTTCCTTCCAACATTCCGTCATCTACTAGTGCTTGCAGGTGGAATAATTTGTACCCTTCACTTCCTTCGCTGAGAGACTCGCTAATGGGAAATGACTCAAGCGTAACTCAGACTGAAATATGCCCTCCGTACGGTGGCCGAGCGTATATGGGATAACAGCTCTCTGGTATTTAACTGCCGATTTTTTTAAATAAATCAGCACATTTAATGGTGTTAGTGTAAAGCTCGTGATGGATATTTTTATATAAAAAGCTAAAGCTGTCTTTATATAAAAAGCCTTAGTGAGGCTGATTTAAATAATGAAACATTCCGCAAAACAAAAATGTTAAAAGATGTGCCTACGCGAATAACTGAGAAGTCAAACACCGTATTCATATGATGTTCCAGAAACATCTAGAAGTAAACGGGTTTCACTAATTTCCCATTATTCAGCTCTAATCCTCCGCGTATTTTTGTATGTCTGATTTCTAAAGAAATTTTCAGACCTTAAGGCAGGATGGTTGATGCAGTTTCTGAGGGATGGGATACTTGCGGAGTTTTAGTACTTTCTCTGCGCTATTCCTACATTTCTGCAATAAACAGAGTTATCTATAACATCTTTGTCTGTCTCGTTTACCGCGTAAAATGTAAAATAATTCGATCGCGTTTATTTCAGTTCATTTTCTATAATACATTTTCGCTTCTGAAGTATTCAAAAGTTTGAAATCTACCACTAAAGTACGGCCTCATGCGGTTTCATATGCGGCCTAATAATATCTTATGCGGCCCAACATTAACTGCGGCCTCCCGATTAAAAAAGGTTCGATCTAAGCTAATGCGCTAATGGATGAAAAACTGCTACCATTCGATTGCACGTAAAATACGGAGAAGTGAATACCTGTGCGCGGGGGCGGAGAGAGAATAAAAGTGGTCCATGGATTTCCGCTCGGCTGCAGCTTCTTTGCATCATTTCGATGAGCGCCGTCGCTGCCCATTCGAGATCAGCCGCGCACGACGGATGCCCGTATTCAATCACTGTGAAATCCTTGACCATCGAGAGAGAGAGAAGTGGGGGAGATGATGTATGTGCCGGATGAAGAAAGGGACTTCGGATTCTCTCCCGTTTTATGGCATTTTTCTTGGTTCCATTCTAAGTTTTTATCCGCAAAACTTTTGCAGTATTCTAAATTATATGTGTTTTCCCTAACCTATCGTTACATTACGTTCTTGAGTTGCTATCAGTAATAACGCTCCATAAGCCACAATAAGAATAAAATGTAGAGGCAATGTATTGTACCTAATTTATATTATTTTCTTCTGTTCCTAAATTGTCAGTTTAAATATATTCGCCGCATTATTTCAATTAAGTGAAGCCTTTTCTTCATTTCCTGCGATTACCGTGTAAATCTTTGCTCTCCTTTAAGTTACTGTCCACTATTTCTGGTATGTTGTATTATGTGTTTTATTATTTGCACCATCTTTTCATTTCCTGATCAGATAAGGGTGTTTGCTTTTACTTTCTTTTATTTATTAAAATCTTGTTCAGGCTTGTTGCACGTTTGTGCAGGTGAAGGTTTTCCCACCCACTTCTTTACAGATGTTTTCCTGCGGTAGATTCTTTGCCCTAAGCTTCACTTAGGTTTTTTTATATCCAGAAATATTTTTTCTATTCCTATTAATTTAATTAACTTTTATTATTTTTTATTAATTAGAACTAATTTAAATTGCCGATAGGTTCAGTGGTATAGGAGACTTTAAAGTCTCAATTTCGCCCAAAAATAGAGACGTTGTTTATTTATTTGTATGTTACTCACTTTAAGGTTTAAGGAAAATGTTTACTGGTTTCATTCACTAATCTACTAATTCTATCTAATGTCTACATTTTTCGAGGACAAAACAGTATTTGAATGATCCAGACATGAACCCTAATAAATGTACAAAGTACAATAATGAACCGCTTACTCCAATATGATTTTCACTTTGCAATGCGCCCATTCCGAAGTGAAATTTAAGCTGCATCAAAATCATAATGCTTAGACAGTCTCGAAATCAGCGCCTTAGAGATGGAACTACTTTAGGATTCAAATGTCGCAGGAGAAAATCGCATGGAAAGGACCAAAGCCCAAGGGCCGTGCCGGGCAAAGCTCGGGCAGGAGTATAGCTGTGGAAGGAAAGAGTTGTTCTCAAACACGTTTATGGTTTTTGCATAGGGACGGAGGCCTTGTAAAGTTGCTATGCAATGCTTAAAGAATATGCTCAGACGTATCTTTTCTATAACACATATACGCCGAGAAAAGAGTCATCAGTAACAAGAAAAATCACAATGGTAAATAGAATGAATATGGTTTAGATTGGAAATAAAATCATCGTTTAAAACATTTCCGTTTGCTTATAGAATTCATATTTTAGTTTCTGATATCTCTACAGCAGCATAAACATTTTCGAGGACATTTTTTCATTACTCAAAGAATAATAGAGGTATAATAAATACATATATTTTCAAATGCATCGCAAAAACTGATTTCTGATCGATTTAGAAAAGTTCGGGCTAAGGTTGTGCTTGAGAGCGAGAATATCGTACTAAGTTTGGGTTTGCTTCAATTATGAACGGGGGTACAAATGGCCGAAAATTGCGGCCCATGCAGACCTCTAAAGCGACCAACACATTTGATTTTAGTCATAAAGGATTGGTATGATAGAAATGAATGTTATGGAAGTAATTCACGACCTTTAATCACATCTCCAACGAGATTAGCAAAAGTGTGTTTTTTGATTATTAATTCATTAATCTTTCGTTCTGTTGATCATTCTTCATTTCTTCATTCTGATCTCATCCATCGTTTATGGTTTTCTAAACCAACTTACCAAAGCCATTCATTCTGGTCTTTCAGTTAGTACACATTCATTACTTTTGCGGATGGTCCTTTTATAATGAATTCCAACTCCAAAAACAAAGAGGACAAATTACCTTTTTGCATCATTCAAAATTTTAGGTTAAGACGAATCCAGAAATGTTGGGAATGATATAATTTACATCTGGACGAATTATGCTTGGAAATCCGCTGATAAATTACAAACGAATGATTTCGATGATTCGCTAATCACGAAAATATCTTTAGCATAAACCGGCTTCCCTTGAAATGCACCCTCCGATTGAAATATCAAATGAAATTCCTAATTCTGTACTTCAGTGCATCTAAGCCGCGGCATAGTGGTGTACCACAAGAAAGATTTAGTGAGGCGTGTAATATCCTTAAAATGATCTTAAATTTTGCATCGTGTATGCGCTTGGTTGTTACGAGATTTAATTCCCAGTTTAATGCGAATTCGTAATGGGAGCTTTACAATATTTTATTCTACTGTTGTTGTCACTAATTTTTCGATTTATATGTAGAATTAAACAGTTTACCTCACAAAAAACTTTCCCCCTAACTTCACCCTCCTTACCCTCCCCACATCCTATCCGTTAAATACTGTGAGCTCCCTCTTTCCTATGCCTGATGTTGCTAAATCCTTTAGCGAAACCGGTCCCCAAATAATAAACGTGCGGAAAAATTGCCAAATTTTCTTTCCCTTCTATGCTAATGAATGTTTAGAGTGCCGAAAAGCTTGAGTGAACGCCTAATCGTGATTTGGAAGACAGAAGCTTGGGAATCATTGTCCTCATTCATTTAGGAGTTTCGGCCATACATCATGATGTTTATGTTCGACGTATTGTAATCACTCGACGCACAAGATATTTATAGGATATAATTATATATATATTCACAAATATTTTACCATATTTCGTCTTCCATTTCACTATTTTCTTCGCTTGCCTTCGATAGATCGATTAGTGAAATCCAAGTATTGATCACAGAACGACAATATCGATCACAAGAAAATTGTAAGCGTTGGAACAATTCAAACTTCGACTTTCCACTTTTAATC
This sequence comes from Ladona fulva, assembly GCA_000376725.2. Classification (NCBI taxonomy): domain Eukaryota; kingdom Metazoa; phylum Arthropoda; class Insecta; order Odonata; family Libellulidae; genus Ladona; species Ladona fulva. Next base: position 82,906 of record KZ308419.1, on the reverse strand, counting down.
TGTTGATAGAAATTTTTTTAATCGTGCACAGAAGGATAGCGCTCAAGATGTTAGTACGTGTTAGTCTGCTCAGGAATCTGAAGTCTTGAGAATATTTTCAAGCCTTTGAGGCAATCGAAGGCCTTGGAGAAGGACAAACTGAGGAGGAGTTTCATTAGTTCCTGATTTCCTCACTGAGTCAGCCGACTTAAAATGGGCATAACCCACTATAACCCTATAAATAACAATTTTGGGATTCTGGATAGCCAAATGGGTGGCGTTTGTCTTGGATGAAAGTGGTCCCGGGTTCGATTCCCGGAGAGGACCTAAATGTGTTAAATTACCTCAGCTGTCCAACAAATTTTCAAAATAATACAACTGTGATAACATTTTCCATGGAATTTAGTAAGCATTAAATCATAGCGAATGACATAATTTAGCATTTGCTCATTCCTCAGTACTAGGGCTTGTCATTTCTCGAATTTTTAACATTCCAGTGATTTCGGGAAAATAAAAATTATCGATTTTAATCCCGGAAATTTCCCGGGATTAAAATTTTAGTCAACTTGACGGTGAAATTACACAAATTCTTCAGATTTTCATTGATTTACAATTAGATAAATTCAATTTTGTTCAAATCTCTCGAGTCGGAGATAAATCCATTACAACCAATTTTAATGTAATACATATAAAGTTGAATAATAAATATTAGAGGTAATAAATTTAACAGTCTCTCACACGTACCTTAAAATCGCAAAATCGTATAAGAGTACCCTATTAAAATCAGTATACATATTCTACAAGTATACCTTAGTGTAGAACTCTATATTTTTAACTAACAACGACTTTTATTAGTTGATTTATTACAACTTTCCAAAATGAATAGTGTTGGCGCTTTGATTACTCAGGGATGAGCGTTTATAAGTAATGAAAAGGCCAGTTGATGCTCTTTCTGCGTGAGAGGGATCCTCAATATGGAAATAAATTTACAATTGAGGAAAAACCGGAATTTCTCGGGCTATACTTTGACATTCCTGGGGAACGGAAAGTTAGATTTACCCACTGGATTCCGGGATCCCAAGACGACAAGCACTACTGAGTTCATTTCTTACCATCCCAGCCATGAACAATGCAGAGGGTAAGTGAAGGATACATCTTCCTTTACTGTGTACCGAAAGACAAATGAAAAATAATTCAGTTATTGAGATTTGATCGAAGGAACTTTAAAATTGTAATTTTGGTTCGATGGGCCCAACATTTCGGCGACTGCAGTCGATGGCGTTCAGACGATGGAAACAGAAAATATGCCTCTCACGTTTGCATTTATCGCTCTCTATTTCGTTTTAAGAAATTTCGTTCGCATTTGCCCCTTCGAAGTGGTGTCTGCAATGCATTCTCGTCACAACGATTACGATGAAAAGTTTTCGCAGGGCAAGTTATCTCGCCACTGGGGAAGAACACCCGGAGGTCATTCATTTCGGAGATTCGGATCTGCGTGCCGACAATCTATCACTCGATGGCACGTGGTCCCTGGAGAAGGCGGATGCCATAAAGCACTATTCGCTCATATCTCCTCTCCCTAAAAACAGTACCAAAGACTTTGAGAAGCAGTGCGTCTCCCTGAGGTAATTGCCGCTCCCCTCGAAAGAAGAAGAAAGTCTCCTCTAAGACAAATGGTGCAGAGTTCATGCCATGATGGGTGCTGACAAAACGCGACGGCTGGATCTGTTGATACTGGATGAAAAACATACGTTTAACTACCGACGATGTTTTGTCAATCTTCGTTTCAAGCGAAAGGTTTTTCGGTGTTTTTATGGAGAAGAAAAATGCGTTGTTTAGAGCAAATGCTGAATTTTGGGTAAAATCAAAGAGGCTGTCTATCCAATTCGCTGGAATAGATTAAGAATAAAATTATAGTGAGAAGTCGTCATTAGGTCGAGATTAAGGTTATTGTAAAGTAGAACTAAAGCGAAACATAAATAGATATACTGCAAGTTGAACGGAAAGAGGAGGAGTTGATCTTTTGGCCATGAAATCTCGATCTTGAATTTGAGAAAAATAAAAGTTTACGATTTCAGGTAAACGCTCGCAAAAGTTAGATATGAAAAACTGCAAAACCTATTGATGATTATCTACTAAAATGTACGAAGAATATAATTTATTGCGAACCTATATATAAATTTCTGATTTATTTTCTCAGGTTTTACGGGTGGGTTGCAAATTACTCGTAACAAATTATGAGAAGAAAGCAAGGAGATGGAAGATCTAATCCTTCGCCACGAGTGGCAAAACTCACCACTCTCTTTGACAGCACATTTTAAATGCACCAAGAGCAATACCCCAGAGTCGTGGTTGCTTCCGGAATAAACACGACTGTTTGTAGTTTATAAGAGTTTGTTAGCTCACAATTCACTCAAATCTAGTGAGAAAATTTTGTTCGTACAGAAATGGTTCACTTGAAGTTATAACGGACAGAGATCAACCAGCGCAGTCTATTTTGATGAAAGAGAGACCAGGAGCATTGGTATATATTTTGTACAATAAATAGAAAAAATGGCCGGTATAAATAGCTCATCAAATCGAATAGCTTCAAGTTTAGCGCTCGACCCTCCATAAGCTTCAATTAGGGAAGCAAACGGAGAAGAGAATAAATCTTTCAATCCGTTATCAAGATTGTTCCTGGCTCGGACTCCTGTATAGTTTCAGACTATCGATTTTTTATGATAAATCATATATATATATAT
>KZ308419.1:41208-76246 GCA_000376725.2 Ladona fulva | reverse complement strand
GTGATACAAAGAAAGACCGTGTTTCTTGAAAGGTAGACCTAAATATATCGGTTCAAAGAAAACCGCAACTTATTCCCGATTTTTTCGAAAGTATCACTTTCCTATTTTTCCTTCGATTACGATATTATTTAACATTGATTAAATTGCACCATGCTGTGCGGAATTACTTTTGCTGTGTGATAAAAGTATTAAAAATTAATTTTTGCCAACTGTCCAAAAGTGGCAACATCGCGCGCCGATCTCCCATAAGAAATGCACGGGGCCATAAGAGATCCATTGTGTCTTCATGATGTTGGACAGACAATAGCAGAGGAAATTGCGAGTTAACCAGCAAATCTCACTGCACAGAGCGTATTTGCTTGCAGTGAGCAAATTCGCAGACAAGTAGCTAATAAACTCGCCCAGTGTAATTGAGCCTTTGCTTCTTAGAAAGCTGTGAATAATTTAATTAAATATCACTTAAATATTCGCTTTATTTTTCAGTAATTTATTCGGAACCAATAATGAATTTAGTCGTTTAAAACAATTAGAGTTGGATATAGCCAATGGATTTCGAAAAGTTTGAAACAATTGATATCATGACGTTAAGTACAGCAGAAATGATATTTGTAGTTTTAGTGATTCATTAATTTAGTTGTTCCCTTTTTGGAATAGCCCTCGCGACGGTTGGGATTTATATTTCAATCCTTCGTGGCGACTGGCACTCCGTCTAAGCCACCTGTCGATCAAATCACACAAAGTTCGAATGCATATCATTGGCGATGGCACGTTCGAAAGAGAAGCAAAGGCTTGCGTGCCAAATGCCCTCGGGCGTCCACTCGAACACGCATGAAAATCACTCAAAAGTTATTCACGGTGCACTCACGCGAGACCCACACTCCATCCAAATGGATTTTCTGTCTTTCCACTCCATTCTATTCCCCGCTTTTTAACAATTCTCGGTTATTGCAAACTTGTGCAATCCCCAATACATATTGCTGTTTCGTAATTCCTCAATCGATAAAACTATATAACATTGTTATGACTTCAGCGAATCATTCATAGTCAAGATTTGACACTGAAATAATGCACTTCCAATCGGAAAGACAAAATATTTGCTTTAACCCATCAGTGAAGCGGTGGTACATACGTTTAAATAGATAATTAAAGTGAATATTTTCCATTTTGTAGAGAAGAATTGTAATTTTTAAATTCATAAAAAGAGGGCGGGCTTATATCCGTGACCCAGACTTAGTTATATATTCACAAGCTTACCTGAAAATGCCTCTGCAAGAACAAACGAAATAGATTCTGTTAAATTTTTTCAGTAATTGTTAGGTTTTTATTATTATTACTTCATGGATATAATTCAGCAACTTCGCTGTTTTTTGAGTAAATAAAAGTGTTTTAGAAGCAAAACATACCCCAAGGATAAAAAAAAGGAAGGTAACTTAGTAGGTTGTAAAACCTACGAAAATCCCAAAGGGATAACAAGTGTGAAAAATAGCGACACGACTGGGACTCGAACCCAGGTCTCCCACTTTCCGGGCAGGTATTCTAACCACTGAACTACCNATTCAAGTATGGATGTATTTTGAAGTTCTGTAATCATTCCTTTACTTCTATTTCCAATTTCGGGGTTTTTTTTCATCTTCAGCAGTGACAGTATCCAGATTTTTTTATCTATTGCACAATGGAATAACAAGTGTAGTATAGTATAGCGACACGACTGGGACTCGAACCCAGGTCTCCCACTTTCCGGGCAGGTATTCTAACCACTGAACTACCATGCCACGTCTCTCTCACACTGTTAAGGGAATGGGGAGACCTGGGTTCGAGTCCCAGTCGTGTCGCTATTTTTCACACTTGTTAAAACATACCTCAATTGCTAAGAACAGGTTGGTTGGTTTCATAGTTGGTTTCTGATAATATTTCAAATACTTTCAGACCGAGGTGTTTTTTAGGGATTAGAATCGCATATAGTAGCGATATTGCATCGAAAATGACTTCAGTGTAAACTAAATATAAGAATAACATCACCACCAATACTTATCCTCAAAATTTCAAATATTTACGATTCTTTAACTGAAATTTTTTCACAACGTATGAAAAATAAATCGCAGTTTTGCCCATTGTCGATGGCAAGAAATAAATATATACAGCCGCAATTAAAGTGCTTAACTCCAGGTAGCAAAACTACTTCAGAGGACATCATTAAAATGATTATTAAAAGAATAAATTTCTTGTGTTCTTCTCATATTCCATTTAGTCAAAGCCGAAAGTGTGAGTTATGATTTCTAAGCTATCATTATTAAGTTATGGATATTAAATTCATCACAGAAAATTCCTTGTGCGAGTCATCGCCCCAATCCAGTGGGCAACCAAAGTTGTGTAGTGTGTTGTGTCCCCAATACGTGAGTCTGCTTGAATCGCATGTGTAGCGTAAGAGTGAGGAAATGAAAGGTGAACATCCGATAATATTTGGGATGAGGTCGGGCTTTGGTATTCATTAATGACGGGGATGTTCGATTGAGTTGGTTCACATACTTTTTAAATATATTGCTGTTTTTCGAAGGCGTCTCCTCGCAAAGAACAGAATTTTGATTTCCAAGGGTGTCTGCGATTACACAGAATGAGGTGTTCAGCCATTTGTGGGTTCGCAGGATAATTGAATCGGAATGCTTCTTATGACCTTTTCTGGAAGTGACTGCCCATCTCTTCTGGGTTCACGGCCTCCATTTATGTCCACAAGTAACGATTAGGCTCTCGGGGTTCTTTCCGAATAAGATTTAAAGTCTTTACTTACTATCTTTCCAGATAATTCCCACTAAGAATTCGATTACCTACAAGTCAGGTTCATGTCGCGTTACACGACTAAAGATACTTGTATGGTGTAAATGATTGCTTAGTCTTCAAACCCTAATTTTAAAATACCAAAGCGTTTGGCTTCAGGAATATAGAGCACTTCTGTAAGAGATTCAAGTTCAACCTTTGCGGAAAATGTGCGAACATGTAAAATTACGTGTCTCGATCTCTAAATGTAAGGAATATTGCAAGAAAGATTTCTAGCCCTTGGAAAACGTTTCTTTGTCTGTCCATATTTCTATGGTTACTCTTTTTACCTCACCTTTAACCGGTATGGTTTTTATCTCGTCTCCTACCGCAATCGTTCAGTGAGAGCCATAGTAAAAACGACTCATAACAAGAGGTGATGATAAACGTATCATATGAAATTGCTTGGCCCCTAACGTGACGTAGCGCTGCACGTGTTAGTGAATGCTCGACTTGGTTGGCAATGCGAATGGCATTTAACTCGCTTTGAAGAGATTTCTCAATACTCGTCACTGAACTCCACTTGTGGTCGACGTCCGAAAAGTCCTCAAAACGAAGTTAATCTCCTGTTGCCATCGCCGAGAAGAGAGGAAATTATGCTGTCACGAGATTTGAGTGGATATCCTGGGGAAAGAGCGTTTTCATAAAAAGCGAACGAAAAGTGGTTGGATGTGGGGGTGGAAGGGGTTGAAGTGACAGCCAACGAAATCCCCCTCACGCCATCTTCTCTTTTATTTATCTCGGCTAATTTATAGCTTTCTGCGCTCATCCTTTACTTATCTTGCCATTTTCTTTACTTCTATGGTTGATCTCTAAGCAAACTCAATAAAATTAAAATATTCTTGGGATTGCAAAGAAGTCCAGTCAAATTGGCGAGAAATCGTGAGAAAGCAGCTCACAGAGGTCCTTCGAAGCCAAATTGGTTTCCTGCTATCGACATGGGCCCTAACAACATATTAAAATATGTCCTTTTGCAAGGTAGAGCCCTTTTTTCTGAATAAATTGACTCGACTACATTACAATCCCAAGACAATTAGGCTTACTTTCATTTTATTGAGTGTTTGCGGACAATTAATCACGAACAGTTACTCGCCGGACATTTCCTCGCACACAATTCCTCGCGGGGACAATTGCTTGCTGCTAACTACTCCTCATCACAATAGTTGCTCGCCCACACTATGTATAACTACCAGAATTGCAGGGAATTTATTTATGCAGAATTTATTACTATTCGCAAATGTACTTTCTCTGAATTTATTAAGTAATCGCAACCTAATCTCCTTTCTTTCTAGGGTTCCCAACCTGCGTCTGAGATCATTTGCGTGTCGCTTGCTTTTCTATCGAAGCACTTTTTAATTAATCGTTTTGCCTTGCGCTGCACTTCCTCGTGTTTGCGAGCATTCGTTTCCTCCGCTGGGTCTCATATACTCGCCGTATTCCAGATGGGGCCTAAGGTGAAATAACATCGCTCTCTAGTCTTTTCATTGCTCTCTGACCTTAAATCAAATTCATTTGGAATTAATCCACATTCAGTCATATTAGTTATAAAGGAATCATTTTGTAGATACCTAATAACTACTTCACAGACTGCTGAATGTCCTCAAGACGTTCAAGATACGGAGGCCATTGCATGGGCTTCGTAGTTTCTTCACACGAGGCCTCATGACCCTCGAAGAGTAACGGCTATTCAAATCCGCGCCAACCGCTCAGAATTTTATGCGACTCGCCAGAGAATAAAGTCAAACTTTCCCTTCGCTCAGACGATATTTTATTCCGTAACTCTTAGCGCAGGAACTGTAAAACAGCCCCGTTTATGCATCGCGCCTGATACACAGGCCGACCGCGCCACTTAGTCGAATGGGAATAATTGAATTTGTTATTCAACGAGTCCTAACGCCACCTGGTGAAAGAGATTGGAAAGAAGTTTCCTTTTTTCGAGTGATTGCTTTTATCGCCTATGGAGGCGCCGCGGATGCAAAATAACAGCGAAATGCAATCGAAGCAAGAGGTTTGTTCTTTTACGCTCCGAGCATTATTGCGTAACGGTGAACGTTTTCTACTGTCGATTCCTTCACCTACTCCTCTTCCACATTTCCATCCTTCCACCCTTTATCCCACATTTCATTCCGTTTTCCCCGAACACTCACCCAAGAGGAAGATTTGCCTTCGGCGCGGCTCTTATTCCTTCTGCCCGTCCGCGCATATTTTCTTAGCGCATTCAGATGTACCGTCGGACCCTGTCCATCTCTCTTAAGCCGATTTGTTTTTACAGCATCTGCCGCATGGGTTTTATATCTTCCACTCTAATCCATTTGCAGATTCTTCAGAAAAGGGCTTTGCTCCACCCTCCTTATTTCAGAGGTTTATGAGAGGTCATTTTGTTTAAAGCTATCCGAAAAGCTGACTGGAAATCAGCATACAATCCTCTGTGTGATGGACAAATCTGCCCATATTTACTTTCGTAGAGCTCGTTTTGCAGTTCCACAATATTCCTTAAATGCTGAAAAGAAAATCGCTCTATTGCAAGTATCGCTTATTTTGGAAAATATAAGCCTTTCAGTGTCCATTTACTTCATCCAGAGGTCTAAAAAGTCACGACGCGGCCATCTTCGTCAATTTAAAGATTTTCCTAAAACATGTAATTTCTCGAATGAACTATTCTCACTAGTTGTAATAAATAATTACGAGCTGTGAAGAAGTTGACTATACTACATTTATGATCAGGGTATTCATCTGTATGACATACATTTAACATTTTATTTGATCTAGCTTATTTTACACCTACAATAATAACAAAATATGATCTTGTAAAATATGACTAGAGGTCTCAATAAAGGAACCACGAAAAGATTGGTAAAACCCATGGTGTGGATTGTTTTGCTGTATGGGTGTGAAACGTGGACCCTGCAAAAGGATAATATCGAAAGATCAGAGGCTTTCGAGATGTGTGTATGGCGTAGAACGGAAAAGTTGATTCGATAGAAAAACAAACACAGAAGCACTAGAGATGGTTGGGGAAGAGAGGATTTTAATTGATGTAGTTAAGCAATGAGAGAGAAGAAACGGGTGGGACAAATATTGAGGGGAGAGAGATTGCGAAAGAGTGTTATAGAGGGAAGAATAAAAGGGTAAATGCCGAGGGGGAGACAGAGACTAAAGTTGTTAGATGCCATGAAGAGTGGGGTACGTTACCAGGAAGCGAAAGAAATGGTGATTAATGGAGAATATTAGAGCACATTAACCTACTGAAAAGCAGAAAACTAATGATGACCATGTTAAATAAATATGAAATAAGGATATACTGTACATGTATGTTGCTGTGACTCGGTGAAACACCGAGACCATCGTCAGTGAATAAATAACCTTATCTTTATTCCTTTTTGAAATTTTTAAAAAGACGTTCCACCAGATTTCACTCGAAACAGTCAGATTTGTTAATTTAGCACTAAAAATACAACAAATATTAGTAAAATCCAAACAATAAACAAAGCATATTCATGAAGAGAATAACTTCTATAAGATTTTAAAGCTAGTTTCTCATGCAGGCACTATGGAAATAATGTTTATGTCATCAAGACCAAATTTTGGAATGAGTACTAATGAGATGGTTGATACACTCCTCAGCTGTAAAAAGACATATGGAAAGAAGATCATGATCATCAACTGCATGCCGTTTTCTATTTAAGTAAGATTTTATTTGAGTTACTCTTTTACCTATACGAAGCAAATTTCACTGTTTCGAAAGCATTAAACGGCGCCTTATTTTTATTTAAACTAACTCAAAAACTTCCCTTTTCTTTAATCATACGTTAGTTCAGTAAATTCCCATTTCCAGCATCGATACATCGATATTATTTTGCAGTAACGATTTTCTCTAAAATAAAACAGCTCACGGAATCGTTTTTATGAACTATTTTAATCTCAGTCTACAAAATATTAGTTTTATAGCAGGATTAATGAGGATATAAATCAAAGCGTAAACACCTGGCATTCATAAGAAGTGACAAAGTTTGTGATTCCTGAGTGAAAACCAGTAAAATTCACGGAGGAGGCAGTCACTTTGTGGAATACAGACATCACGAGTATTTGTTGAATAAAAACAGTTTTGAACAATAAAGATGTATAACTTTTACTTATCCACAATATATATTTCGTTTCCCCGTCCTTGCAATTAACCACCCCCCCCTTCTCTTTTGCCTCCGTCCTTCCTTCTTCCTCGGCTTGAACTTGGCTATTACTAGCCGCAGTTGCCGACGAAGCATATATTGTGGATTTGCTTGTTGATCAAAACCGTGTTTTATTCTACAAATCTCGTGAAAACCATAGCGAAAAGGAATATCAATCATAATAAAACAGGGATTGTGAAGAAGCGAGTTAGGTGAAAAGTGAAAGTGATGCTGGAGAAGAATCAATGAATTAGGAATGAGAAAGTGAAAGGAATAAAAACAGAAGAAAGGGATTGAAAGGAGGATGTAAATGAAAAGGGCCCTTTTGTCGCTATTTGAAGAACCCTTGGCTCATCAATCTCCCTCGCCCTCTTCCATAAAAAAGGAACCTTTCGTACTCGAGTGGCGAAAGGTTACAGACGTAAGGAGGGACACAATGACATGAGTTTCTTTTTTTATTTGCTTCCCCTAAAAGGCATAGCGTTAACTGGCTGTGGAATGGAACCTCAGAGTTCGCTTCGCTTGACTTTTTCAATTGATTCACTCCCCCCTTCTAAACTATTTGCTAATGTACTCGAAACACAACCACCCACTCTCTTAACCTCTTTTTAAGGTAATCATTTGATTGAATTTGAATCAATTTGATTGAATGGAAGCATCCTCGATGCAAAACTTAATTTTTATGGTTTATTCCCCATTTAGTTGATTTTCAGAAATCAAGCGGAGATTTTCCAACTCTTTCTGATCCATGCATTTCTTCAATAGCTTCTTTTCGTCCATTTACTGACATTACCTAATTTGTTGCATTTGGAGCCAAACATTGAGAATTTTCGAAACGAAAGAAAACATTCCTTGTGGTAGAAGGTCTATGTATCATGCGATTGGGAAATGAGGTCTCATGAGAAGATTCTAAAGTGCAAGGAAAAGGGTAGAGGTAACTTTGCAAGTGAAGGCGTGGACCTAGGAAAAATCTCAAGGAATTACAGACATGAAAAAAGTCTGACAAGCCCAAAACGACAAAGAATATGGTTTGGGTAGATAGCTTAATTAGTTAAAGCATCTCCTCGGATTGCTGAAGGTTCCAGGTTCGAATCCTGGTACTGTCAGACTTTTTTCATGTCCGTTTTTCCTTGTGGATGTTTCATTGCTATGGATGCAATGCGTAACAACTGTTTGCAAGTGGTAACAGTCGTTCAAGAAACAGAACGTGTTACAAAATAAAAACATGTTCAATTAAACGGATGCGATAAAAATTGAAGATGAATTTGTCTCTAATTTTAGAGAGATAAAGCTAAACTTTGAAAAATAGTGCTATATGTATTCAAAGTTAATAAATGTGTGTCTGTATTTTTAATGGACTTAAAGATAATTCTTAACTGTAAGGACAAGGTGCACTTTGCGACATCAATCCCAGATTTTATTTATCTGTAATTACTCTGGGTTTTCCATCTAGAAATATAAAATATTTTAAATTTCTATGCGAGAATGAGTAAGCAATCATGCGAGGGGAATAGATTTATTTCCAGTTACGTCTATTCAACCCGAACCACGAGTAGCGTGCGGCAGGGAATGTTACGACACCAATATTCCAGATACACGACGGAAAAAAATATCAAAAATAACAAACGGTCGTAGCAACGGTTCCTACAAAGAGCTCAAGCACCTCATCTCATAGTATTACATTTTTTTGTGTTGATTCGAATATTTCCTGTCCTACTCGTTGTTTAAATGGAAATGTTCACTTATTGTATAAACAAATATTCGCAAGTAAAAACAGTTGAGATTCTCGGAAGAAAACGAAAATCCCGAGTTCGTGAAATCGAGGATTATTTTGTATATCTCATCTCCATTCCGCCATCATACCCTTCCGCATTGTATATTCCTCTCGCATCGGCGTTTTCTGTTTTACATTCTTCCTGCTCCAAACACGCACCACGATGCCGCACCCTGCCTTTTCATCCCCGAAAAGTATCAACCTTCGGAGCCCCGTAACCCTCTCAGCAGAAAGTGAGCATCGAAAAAAAATAAATGAAAGGGTCAGTATCGCTCGAAAAAGGGAATCGCTTAGCAATTCCAACGCGGTCCCTTATGCACCCCACACCACTGGGGTCAAATGCGACAAACCACGCTTTTCTGCTCCCCCATTCGACTTCCATTGCGGTCGAGAGGGGAATGATAGAAAGGGGTCCTTTTGCGGAGATGATCGGAAGGGGATAGGAGTCCGGAGGGGGGATTTTTCGGAAAATTGAAGAGGGTGTAAGATGGTGCGCTTCCGAAAATACATGAATTATGGTAGTAAACGTAAGATCCGGCGCGAAAAAAACAGGCGGGTGATGTTCTTTCTGTACGTAGAAGACGGAATATATAGATGGGAAGATAAAATTTGAAGTTACTAAAGACTGCCCGATTATGAACACGTAAAAAATGAAGACATAAAAAGTAGAGAATTACTGAGATCAGAGCCGTCCGATGAGTGCAAGGGGCGGCAGCAAAAGCGTATCCAACCATTACTATTATTACAACGCATGATTCCTTGTTGCCTGTATTATTTGTTGCTTTCTTTATGATAAACACGACTTATCTAGGAATGATTATCATGTCAAATGAAAGATTAGCAAAGATTTAGAGGAAAGAGTGATGGATAACTCAAGGAGTGAAATGAATATTTGCTTAGAGGATTTAATCGAAGTAATTTATGTTTCAATACAATTCTAAATAGAAACTTTCATATGTAGTTGCCAAAAGTACATTTCATACTAATCATATCATTTTAAGTTATGCGCATGCGACGATAATGTTACTCGAAAGTAATGTGAACTATTGCTGACATAGCATACGGAATAAGCTTTGTTGTACGTCGCTGATGCTTTGCGACTAATGTAAGGTTGGGAAAGAAATCATAAAACACTAGTTCTTCAAAATATTTCAAAATAATTTTTAACTGCAAGTCCGGAAATGTATGGTTTTGATATTTAATGTTAAGGGGCGTCAAATTGCAATTGGAGGGCAGATAGGTCGGGCGTTGCTGAGATGTAGAAAACGTATGTATTGATGGTGAGATAATCTAAGAAATCGAGTGATTGTAATAATAGCCATGAAATCACGTGATCTCGCTGAATTTATCTGAATTTAAATATGAACTACAGTAATTGCAATGGCATCTTATGAAAGAATAATACAAACCTGCAACAGATTTATTTCTGAGAGAAGAAATACAATGTTCGAGCTGCATCTTCGAAACTCAAAGGTCATTCAAGCTTTGAAAGCCGTAGAATTTTGCGTTAAAATTTGACGTTGTTCGATATATGGCATATATTTACAGCTTTTTCGGATATCATCGTTAAAATATACATAACCTACATTTTTTATTAAGTATTTCTACTTCTAGAGATGAACTTTTGGGAGCAAATATAAAAGATTATTTATAAAATAATCCACATTTTACATGACGGAAAATAGGAGGATTTTGCCTTGAATACATTCGAATTCAGTTTTTCATTAATAAGTTCAACAGCTTTAGCGATAATTTTCCGTCTTTTTCTCTTTGATGGTTTCTTACGTAATATCCGATTTTCGACGCAATGAGAGAGAAAAGTAAGGTCACTAATTACAATATTTGCCTCGCGGCGTTTTCATTTTGTGGACAAAATTATTCCTATCGCTTTATGTGTTATAACATTAAGAAATTAAATAATAATTTCCACCTAAATTATTTCGTATTTCCGCCATTTCATTACATGAAAGGTAACATTTTCCATTTCAAATCACCAATGCGCTCTGTGTCAGAGTAGTCCCACTTGTTGTTAGAGTGGTCACAGTCAAACATACGGCCTTTCATTCACTTCCTTTGCTTTTGAAAAGCTTTCGCAACGATCAAATGAGCCGTATTATCAAAATGTTTGAGGCCCACATCCGTTCATTTCCTTGGTCCCCCTTTCCGACACTTTCAATATTTTATGCTCTCCCCGGAGACGTTTCTTATCGGACGCCACTGCATTCGTCATTCGCTCCCCCAAATGCGCCCCCTTTGTCCGTCCCATATATATATATACACTTCTATTACGTCCTCACTCATTTTTCTCCTTTACTCATAAATGTGTATGCCTTTTGAGGTCAATCTCTCCCACACGTACTCAGTCGTAGCGACGCATTTATTCTCTATATCGACTGTCACTTGTTCGCTCTCCCTTCACAAAACCTGCTCTTCAGGACTTGAACTTGGCAACGCTCAGCGGAAATAAGGAAATCATCTCTGGCGAATTTATGACGAGAAGGTATATTAATTTTCCCTTTTGTGAAAAATATGAAAGTGGTTGAGTTAGAGATTAAAAGATATCTTCAATTATATTAAATAATATATGAAGTGCCCGTTCTCAACGAGGAAAATAGAAGGCAGATAAATTGTTCATTACTGTAATAGTTAAATCTCTAAAAATGTTCCTCTCCTTCAAATCGTTGATTCTCGCCATTGCTTCTAAATCAGCCTAAACACACAATGTATTCTTATGAGAAAATGCATGAGCTCGGAATCAACGATCGCATTGGTCGTCAGGGGGACGGGTTGTTTACAACCTCATAATTTCACAAAATATTCGTATATTTTACCTAAACTGTCACAACTTCGAAACGAAAGCGCTATTCCACGATCACAATAAGAATCTGTCTTCAATTTCCCTTTACTACTCACCTCGATTTCATGCTATTATTCCTTCAAACTTAATTTTGCAAAAGAAATAAAGTCTGTAACCAATAAAATTGAACTTCACAAGTATTTCTTATGGAAATCCATCCGAACAATCTTCGTTCAAACCCAGCTAAACTATGAATGAAAATGTGACAGTACTTCCTCCCGGTTTTCAGAAGACACGTACGATAAGTTTGATGCAAAGCTGACAAACGCTGTGGACTTCAATCTCAGACAAATATAAAAACAAACAAATTCACAGAATTTCTGTTATACATATTAGAATAAAATTATGAAATTAGAATGATTTAAAACATCTACATATGTACCATGCAAACAGTCTTTCGGCGTGTGGCAGGGGGTGCATACACCATGACTATCCTTCCCCTATCTATTACTTCGCGTATGGTTCGCGGAAAAAAAATTAATTTTTGAAACGACTTGTTCTAGTATCTATCTCCCGGATTTTTCTCTCAGAATCAGAACGGCCTGTGTAACAGAGAGGACGCATTATACCGGCTACGTCTTCTACGAAGTACCTTCTCTGTACTTATTAAGTAAATTGAGTCTTTGATGAAATCCTCTATATTCTAGAGATTCTCATCCTTCGTCCTAAAATATTTGACTAACACTCACTGATTTCTCGTAACATTTTTTTACAAAACGTATCGCCTTTCGCTGTAGTAATTTTAAAAGTGCTTCAGCAGCTAAGTTCATTTTGCATATGAACCTCCACCGGGAATCGAATCCGGAACCGATATCATCGAAGTCGAACGCGTTACCTTCATGGCTATTCGGAGGCCCGCCTTGGCTGTACTTTTTCTAATTCTCGAATACAACACTTTTCTGTAGGATCCCATACACTACACGCATATTCAAGGTGAGACCTGACGAACGCAAGATAGCATCGCTCAAGGACTTTTTCCTACCGACTATTCTCTTCACGAATCAGTTTCTTAAGTGCTCGTCCACATATATCACGAATGTGAGTAGAATACATAATTAAATAGGATTACTACTAGAATATATATTAAACTACCATCGTTTAACCAAATAAATCTCATTGGACCGTCTTCCTCGTTGTGCGGCCACTTCAAGATATTTTGCAGCTCTATAAACTTGCGATGAATTACGTAGAATCCTAAAACAGGATGGCGGTTTGCACTCCTTGCATTTGCAGCAAAACCAGCCAATACAAATCTAAATAAGCTGCAAGTATCACTTAAAGAAGGAGCGAGGATTTGTTTCTCCATAATTACTTTTTCGGAGCACACTTTGATAAGCTTTCTTCGACCGACGGAGAAGAAATGTTGGGGATGTTTTGCCAACCGCGTTAACTCGGATGGCGTGTCCCTATTATCTGCTGCAGGTAATACTCTTTGGAAAAAGGCTATTAGGAGCCTTAGCCCTTTGGTCGCCCCGCAGCGACGCATTCCCTGACAATGGGATTTCACCTCCCACAAGCAGAAGACCCTTTTCACTCTCTCGAACCGGGCCATTGACACTTGGTGGCCCTTTGCCCGACGTTCAGAACTCAAAACCATAATTTTGCCGAGTAAAGTTTATTAAAGTGAAGAATTTTAATGGAAGTTAATTGCGTTGTCCTAATATAAGATAAACTCTCTACTTTCAGACAAAATGTGCTCTGTGACTGTATCAACGGGATTGTCACATTACGTGATCTTTAACTGATGAGGATATTTGAGGATTGAGGAAAGGTGAATCACTAACCACGAAAGAGCCGTGAAGAGCTGAATCCCGAGGAATGATAGATGTGAAAAATAGCGACATGACTGGGACTTGAACACAGGTCTCCAACTTTCCTGGCAGGTATTATAACCTCTGTATGTGGTACCATATCGCGCCTCTTCCTCCCTGTTTGGGAATGCTTTTGTGGGCAAAGCGAGTAGCCTCCACAAGCTACCGCCAGATGATTCTCACTGAGACAATCTCACGAAAGCGGTCTTAGGAGGTAAGCCCCCAAACGAAATTACAAGGATTGAGGAAAAGTAAATTACTGAGCACGGAAGAGCCGTGCGGCTGCATACCTGCCCGGAAATTGGGAGAGCTGGGTTCGAGTCCCAGTGATGTCGCTATTGTTTACACCTGTTATTCCTTGAAAAGGACAGTATTTATTTCCAATGGAAAGAAAATGGAAAAAGATGAAAGTAAATTGATAAATGTAAGTATGTATTTAATAGTAGATAGATAAATGTAAAAAATGCCACATGATTGGCAGTAATGCATTGGACAGAAATCTACAACCTCTAAAGATAGGTATTTAGCCTACCTTTATCGTAAAGGCTTCTAGCCCCAATGTCCATCTCCCTCATTTTTCTCGTAGTACCGGCTTATGAAGGAAAGCGGATTCATATAATCGAAATATCTTCCCTGAGCATTATTTCCTTTAAATATTTTTAATCTTAATCTTTATATTTTTGCTCTAACGTCCTTTACCTAAATGTATTTCAGTGACGCTCACCGATTTATCCAAGCAATTATTAACTAAATGTACAGTCTTACACAGAGCTGTTAAATTGCGAATATATCTTTTGCCTGTATAATTCGATATATTACATTCTAGCCACAGATGAATGGAACACTGCTAAATCGTCCTCGAACTTTTCCTGTGGAATATTCAAAGAAAACGAGGTTGCGAAGTTTCAAAAATTAATAATCGAGTATCAAATAAACTTAAATTAATGGATAAAAATCGTGTGGAAAAGAATTGATGAGCCGCTAACTCCCTCTATTGACGATGGAGGAGTGAAAGAAGATAAATTTAAGGAAAGAGAATTCATTTCCAGAAATATCTCCCTTTTCTATAGAATTAATAGAATTCTATAGATTCTATAGAACCTTTTTAAGAATAGCTGTAAGATGTAGGTCACCTGAATGGCTTATGCAACCAGCTCTTTTATATTCTATTACAATAATGGGAATTTCTGTACTATTTCACTCGTGCTTCAGAGATAAACCCCATCAATATCGGTATCTATGGAATGTTATACAACGAATAACTTTTCCAATATTGGAATGTTTCCTCTATATTTCATAAGGATAATCTTCTTGTTAGAGAGAAGTTCACTTCAATCATATTTCCCCAACATCAGGATTGGCAAACTTACGGCCTTAAGTTGAAACTAAATCAGATTCTCATATCATTTTGTTTCCCTATCTCGAGAATGACGTCATGTGCAACGCAATCTGTTCTCTTTTAGCTCACGTAGTTAATGAATTTGTATTCTCATGCCTCAGTTCTCATCAGTTTCTATAATTGACTGTATTTAATACCTACACCACTAAAGTGAGACCTGATTGTTTCATGGGGTTCCACATTAGGTCTTCCGATGAATAGAAGTTCTCCTATATTGTATTAAGATTAATCGAGGTAGAAATTTGCGATGTATTTGACTTGATGACGAGAAACTTTTATGTCAACTGGTATGCAGAAACATTCGAGAAATCCGTAAAAAATCTCCTTTCTTATAGAATATTTTGCAGATATTTGATTTATTGGGAATTTGTTGGCATCGCTGGATTTTTCCTTTTACTTCAGCAGTGAAATTGCCTTCGGCGCCGTTATTGCCTGAATGTGATTAAAATATAAATTACTTTTGCTGAAACCTTCGAGAAATTGATAAATTCTTCAGAATTACTGAATATCTTGCTCCTACTTAAAATTCTACGATGGCGTGTTTTTTCCAAAGTTCACGGAACGCACAAAAAAATACAGGCGGAATGCTTCTGGGAAGGCTCCTTCCAGCTCGAATAAATATAACCAGCTCACTTACCCCATTCTTTTTACGAGAATTTGAAATTTTAAAGGAAATTATGTTATGGTTTGGAGTGTTAAAGAATCTAAGCCAAGATTTGTAGTTATTTAACACATTCACTGCGGATTACTCCACCATTGCATTGATAAATACATTGGAAATAGAGGTATCCGCAGTTAACGTGTTAAGGAAAAACTTATTACGTAAATGAGTTTTTTTTTTATTAAAAGTTTATGCATCCAAGCAACATTAGTTCTCCGATATTTCCAGTAAATATTTCAGTGAAGTAATTAACGATATATATTTAGAAGTATTGTAATACTTACCTCACAAGAAATTCTCTTAAAACTGCAAAGTTACAATTTAGTTTTTTACAACTATTGAAGTTACAATTTAGTAATTCAGTAACTTACAGAAGCACAGCAAAAACAAGGATACAAAGTAGATAAGAAAAGGAACAGATTAAAAAACAGAAGTTACACCTTACGTACAATGCATTTACATTTTCACAATTACATATTTACACATTCCCTTCTGAATTAAAATGCTTGGAAGTACACCCAATTCTGGAATAACACCATTATTTTACACAGATTTGTGGGTGCGTTACACAGATACGATTTCATGAATGGGTTACTCAAAGACGAGAGTTTTTTATCCTCAAAAGGGATCTGTACTTGATGGTTGGATAAATGCCACTGAAAGCAACATTCAAATTGACTAAAACGTTTCAAGTTTGCTGCGTACATTTGTTGTGCTTAAGTTGCATTAGCTGAATAATGGCCGGCCTTGGCGGTGTAGGGGTCAGTATAAATATATAGGAGTCCTTTTCAGTAGTAATTTATCGTTTAAAATGTACATTCAATATATGCTATGGTTAGCTAATAGGATTCCCATACTTAGCGAGCGCGATTTCCGAGATGATAAAGAGATTTTGCGAGATTATAGCGAGAACAAATACCTATTACTGGTATCTTTTTCTTAATAGCATTAGGAATACTAGTCAGATAGCGTATTAATAAGCTCGGTGTTTTTACAAGTTCTGCCATTCGCCATACGGCGGCTTGCGCGGTACCAATGTAAATGTACGATTTACTACTCGTAAATGTAGGTGTTAGCGTGTTTGCTTAACAAATCCGGGGTCCCGAGTTCTAATCTTGGTTAGGGAATGGTTATTTGCGTTCGTAACTTAAGAAAGGTTAATTGTCAGATTGGCCTCTTAAGGCCAAAATTCGTCTGATAAAGTCGCCATTCTGATTATTATAATTAAGTAGATAGGTGTGGAGTATCAACTTAATGTGAAGCGTTAATACTTAGTTTCTGAGAACATAATCATCATATAAGTAGAACTAGCAAGCGTAACTTGGACTATGCAATTATTAATATTTCATCTCCGTTTTTATTTATCAAACGAAATTGAATTAGATATTGAACCGTTTTAAAGAAGTATTGAACGCACTCTTGGAGGTTTACAGAGAGCGTCCTCTTTTGCTCTCCCTGAATTCATATATATTTTGGAATTTGCGTATGAAAATATTAAAAATCTCCCGGCAATTTATCTTCCCTCCGCCGTCCTCGTGTTCTCCCTAATGCTCTTCGCCCTGTCTTCTTCACGAGCGACTGATCCCAGCTTACAAATGCGACCCACAAAAAGGAATCATTCTTCCGAATTTCTCCTCTCAAAAGGCAAAAAACGCACGCATCGCTACTCCCCGAAGGACCACCGCTCCTCATCTCGGTGCATATTGCGATCTTAAAGAGGCAACCATTGTCCTCTGGGGAGACGCTTATTGGCGTTGACAGGACGCGAGGAGGCCTCTGAGATATTGAGGAGAAGAGCGTAATACTTCTCCTTTAAATATAAGCGTCTTGGTTACAATTCCCACAAAATAACAAATATGGAACTCTACTTTGGAAAAAAACGGCAAATCCCCGCTTTGGACTCGGTTCAGCGACGACACCAGAGCTAACAAACAGGGGCAATATAAAGGCCTTTTCTGTCAAAGGCTCGCCGCTCCTCTAACTGGGGTTTAATCCCTTTAAAACTACGTCAACGAGCCATTTTGTGAAAAGGATTACACGGATATGGACAGTCAACAATCTGGAGACTGCAAAATGATCTGTGGAAAGTTTCTGAAGCAATATTTGGACATTTAAACATTACGAAAATCACAATTAACTTAAGATCTATTCATGAAAAATCGTGACCAGGTAAATAATTGTCAGAGCCTCTGAAGTTCAAATTATAATCTATTTAGAAAATAATTTGAAAAACTCTTTTATTAGTCCGAATTATAAAGTAGATAGTTGAATCAAATTGAAGTTATTGCCCAAAAATGTGGTCGTAGACAAAAATATCGGTATTTTAACAGTACTCTGGTGTAGGAGAGAATTGACAAATAATTACGACTACAAGTAATATGGAAACACAGCAAAAAGGTTTTGTGAAAACTAATCGAGAAATACGTAACGCATTTCCTTAGCAGTAGTATAGTAGTATCAGCTTCATTAAAGACAAACATTTATAACACGTTTCTATCTGAAACATATTATGAACATTTTCCCTTCCCCATTGTTATCTTTCCTTAACATCTACTTCACAACTTCCATCTTTCTTATGATGCTTCATATTCGGCTCGAAATAAGAAAAAGTCCGCCATTTTCCATAAATGTGCAATTATTCGCTCCGGAGAAATATTTGACGTCGCGTGTTTTTCTTAGCAACGGCGGTCATCTTTCTCTGTCTTCGTGTTTCCACGGTTATGGTTTGCGAATGATTTTTCCCGGTTCCTTTGAAGTGAGCCACAAAGGGGTTCAGCCGAGCGAGACAAGCGATTTGAGGTCCGAGAGGGTGGTCCTCGTCCTCCGTGCCACTGAAATCGACACGTCCAATAGGCCTTGAAAGATTTGTCCCCGTTGGTGGTCTCCTCCTCGGACACGGCAAAAACAAGACGCCGATAAACAAAACACTATTTAGGACAAATTACGGAGTGCCACGAGAAGGTATACGACAGAAACCAAGAACTGATTTTCGTTTATCTTTTCCAGGGCCCGCCCGAGTCTATTAAATCGCCATCTTCATTGTTGACCCTTTCCAGCTTCATTTCAAAAGTTACTGTTGCGTCGATTATTGTTGCGTGACAACAAACAAATAGGAACAATTTTTCGATATTCGTAATTTCATTCCTCTTAAGTTGATTATAATATCGGAAATCTCAATAACTTCGACAAGTAAGGTCATTTCACTCGGATGGACATTTCACTCCGATGGTCTCCCACCGGGAATCGAACCCGGACCCACTTCCACCAAAGGCGAACGCACAGCCCACTAAGCTGTCCAGAAGCCACAGTTGTTAGACTATCCGTGATCTGAAAAATAGCAACAACATATTGCAGAAATATCCTGATGTATCATACGATCGATTTCATAAAATGTTAACTTTAATGATTGATAAGTTAACAATTTTTCTTACCAGATTTGACGAAAATTATCAACTAATTTCATCTTATGCACTTAAAAAATGGATTTCTGAAACCAATTTTGGAATATACTTAGAATAAAACAATACAAGTGGAAGATTAAACGCTGCTATAGGTTCAAAATCCAAAAATTAGAGATAAAAAGTGACACCGTCGAATAAAGGTAAAATTAAAAGCAAATGCTTTTAAAGCATGTATCCCAAACGCGATGATTGTAACAGAGGTAATGAAATTACCATTGTTTACAAAGGATATCTCACCAAAAGTGTAGTCATCATTGACCCTGTCACATATTTTAAAAGAAAAGAATCTCATACCGATATTTTTATCTATATTTTACACAATTTTCCTCATTTTAGCTTGAATGTCCTTTATCGATGAATAAGTTTATATGCCCAATTCGTTTCTATATCAGGCATCTCTTTCTAACCTGGTATGGTATTTCTTCATTATTACTTGACAAATAAAACAATGCCATAAATCGACCAAATGAAATTCTTACCATAACCGTAGCGTTGAACAATATTGATGACTGTCTTATTTCACGCCTCCTTGATCGTGAAAAGCGAATAAACACTGTCTCCGTTCCATTTGCAAAATCGAGCTGATTAAGAAACTTCTAATGTCATAGATTTAACCCAGTCTCTTGTCATAATAAACGCAAAATGTTGCCTCCTCTTGTTTCGTTAATTATTATATTAATTTTCAATGGTTCTACATTCCTTGTGTTCTCTCATGGGGAAATGCATGAATGTGGATTCAACAATCTGCTTTATCCCCTGTGTAGACGATGTATTCAACCTCAAAATTTAAGAAAATGTTTCGTGCGATTTCGATGCGATTTCGTATGGCAATTCTTTGTGATTTGTAAAAAAATTAAACCCTGCTGACGAACAAAGTGAACTTTACATGCATTCCTTATGCTAACGCTTTGACTCGACTGGAGTAGAACCGGGGGCATTTCGGTGAATGAAAAGTATTTTATTATCTGTCCGGAGAAGACATTTAATAATCTTCAAAGTTTGAAAGTTGTGCGACTTCTGGTTTTCAAGTTTTAAACGAACATACACACATACAAGCTTCCTACTCTAATAATACCTTTACTTATTTCAGCAATACCCAATAGTGTCCTCCAGAAGTAGTAAATGACGGAAGAGGAGACACCCCTTAAGCAGAAATACGTAGAATAGAGAAAGACCAAATTCCCTCTCGAACCCGCACCTAATTCGGAATGAACTATTATATTTCATGTAATCACTTTAATAAATTTAATGTTAAACATGCCTTATAATTCTGTACTAACAGCATTCTGCCGTAAGAAGCAATGTATTTTCTATTGCTTCGGTTCCATCTTACTCGTTTTCAACTTACAATTAGATATTACAAAACTGAACTCTTCCCAATAAAAATATATGGCTTATTTCCTTTGTTTTTATGCTTATAATTTTCTTTTTATCCAGAATTTCCCAAATCCACATAAGTACGTCAGAAGAGAGAGCTTTGGAAATATCATCTTAGCAGGATTTCGTTCACATTCTCTTCCTCCGTTGGATACATCTCTTCCTCTTCGCGATGACTGAAAATGGAATATGGCTCACATTTTACAGGCCGCCTTTTTTTCCATCTCACGGAATCTTTTGTGCCCTTTTGCCCTCTCTGCTCCGCAAGAAACTTTCAATGGCGGTGGAAAAAGATGCCAATACCCCTAATAACCACCCAAACCCCACTTCTTTCAAGTTTTTCCACTGCATCTCCCTACGCAGGTCCTTCTCTTGGACGTGGTCATTCCATCTGCAGCCGCGAGTAGTAATTGAAGATCGTGTCCTTTGAAAAGGAAGAGCCAGAGGATGAAATGGATCTCGCAAAAACATCCCCTCAGCGAAGTTCGTAACTTATTTTTCCACGAACATCAAAGTGAATGTTGACCGAAATCATTTTTCATCAATCCTTGAATACATCTCTATTACTTTATTCGTAAACAAAAGATTCTATGACTATGTTCACCATTTCTGGTAATTATTGGGTGTGGCTAGAACTGCTGATATGTATTTTTATAGAAAGAGTACCATGTTCCATACCTCGTAGAAACAGTGAAATGTCATTCAATGTTTGGAGATTAACTGTATTTTTACTTACATTCTTCTTAATTATATTCCTTTACATCCACCTGACTCAAAGCTGTACTTGCTAGTGTAATTTTGCGAAAGAAAGGGATATTTATTACTAATTCATGCACCTAAAATTACCCTTGGGTAAGTGCAGGAAAAAATCTACGCCGCACATTGGGCTGAAATCGGAAAAAGCCGGACAAAAGTCCAAAATGGCTTTTTTTGAGATACAGACCTGAAACTTTGCATATGTATACAAAAATGATTACTGATCATGTAATAGTAATTCATTTCTCATATATCCCAACCGTTACGTAGCTACTGAGGCTCAAACATGACTAAATTTCCAAAAACACGCCCGATTGAATTTTTCTTCGAAAATCTTATAAGTTAAGTAGATGGTGGACTTGTGGAAGGATTTTAATGGAATAAAAAACGTAATATTCTGGTAACATGATACTTTTCCTATATTGTCTATAAATTTCGATGATCTTGGTCAATATTTGTGCGGTATTACGTCACAAAATGGCGGACGCTTTTTTCAGGCAAAATTTGACACAAAGTAGACAATATCTTTTGTTTAAGAAAAATGGTCTCCTGGAAATTGCATCAAAGTATTCATTAAAGATATTTTAAGAATATCCAGCAGAAATATTTCAAAAATCTTTGCGACCACGAAAATGAACGCGATTTTTTGATCGCGCTGCACGACCCGGGTCCGCGCAGCTGGACCTGGTAGTAGGACTACTCCGTTGGATTGTTCAAGTTGTTTGGGCCTTATCTCTTCGAAATCGCCGTTTCTAAGCTAAGTATGTTATCACTGTTGTCCAGAAATTCTATATTGAAGGTATTAAGAGGATATTTGATCGTGCGAGTGGATCAATGGATGCGTTACTCTGACAAATACGGTTTGGTTTGGACAATTTACGGAATCATGCCTCAAATCATGAATAACCTTCAACTATTGAGAGTAAGTTTGTATGTTCGTATAATACATGCTTTCCAGAAAAGGCAACATCTGGCATTGCTTT
Organism: Ladona fulva; assembly: GCA_000376725.2. Taxonomy (NCBI): domain Eukaryota; kingdom Metazoa; phylum Arthropoda; class Insecta; order Odonata; family Libellulidae; genus Ladona; species Ladona fulva. The sequence continues at coordinate 54,190 of KZ308419.1, read as the reverse complement.
TCCAACAATTTCCTTTCCACCCTTGCCGAAGACGGCCGCGCGAAAAGGGGTCTTTTTATGGCACCGCGCAGCCTTTAACGGTATATTACTGGTATTTTTAAAGAATATTTTATTTATAATAATAAATATAGATGCAATTAATAAAAGTTCTAACCTTCCGAAGAATTCTGACTACTCTCTGTTTCCAATTCTTCTATGTCGTCTAACACTAGAAGTTGTCTCAATTCTTTTTTCATCTTCCTGTGTCTCTTCGGAGTTGAATTTGTGGTGGAGGAAAGAAATGGAACAGAAGTGATCAACAACCTTTTAAATAAATAGTCATTTGTGGCCACCCTGGAATGTTTTCTGGTGAAGCGCGTGCGGAATTTTCGTGTCCTTATTCCTCCATCGCTTCTTCGGACAGCTGCCCTAAGAAGGGAAGAATCGCCGCCTTTGATATTTCGCCTCCATGTATAAATACCTTATGTACTGTGATTGGCATGTAATACCAGGGATACAGGTCTACGTATAATTCGGCAGTTCTCTGGGAGTACTGCGAAAATGCCTCGTCGTTGAGCGGTAGTCCGCTAGATATTGCCTTTAGTATTGTGGAAAAATTTTTGATGAAGTAATAATTAACTTCTGTAAAAAATATGAAAATATGTATATTAAACGCGATGGCAAATCTTCAATGCCTACAAAACAGGAAAGTTACTGAGCTTTCAAAAGTACTTGTACGGTATAATATATGTGTTACCTATGCATGGCTATTAATCAAAAGCTAAGTCCGTAGGCACAGTTACCTGTCAATTCAGCGGCCAGTTTTGGAGAATCAAAAAAACGTCTTGCCGTATGTCCATCGCTCGTATTTCCTGATCCAGGCCTTTGTACGTCTACAATTAACCCCACCCTTTCTCGAAACGCTTTCTGTATGATTGCCCTTATCTTCGATAGGTGTATTTTAAGAGTCCCACGGGCCTAGAAAGAACTCTCATTATAATTCAGATATTTAATTTACCTTAAAACACAGATTTCTAGCCTCAGTTTTGATGCTTTCTCACCTGCCACCGTTCTCTCCAGTCGATACGATATGTGCAAAAGACAATAAAAAAATCGAATGTAGCAATGGTACGTTGACAAACCGAAAGCATATTTTTCCACATCTACAGGTCGATTCCTCATTGCTCTTATATCATCATTTCGGAAACTTTTGCTCCGCAGATGTAGCACTTCACGCTAACACTCTCAGTCAAGGCATTGCTTACCTAAAAGAATTGTTTTTATAAGTTTGTTAAGCATTATCCACTGCCATATACTATTATCCACCTTTAATAAAAGTATAAGCCTTATTTTTCCATTTATCATCGTTAGCAGCATGTTAAAAGTGACGGAATAACTTCCCAAATTCCATTTCTCTAATGCATCAATCTGCCTTTGTAAATAATTTCTTTCCTCTTTAGCAACTTCCTTGGTTTCTTTGAGCCACTGAAGGAGATTGGCGCGGCAAAATCTGGCTGACGACTGCCGAGGATTTTTACAGATAATCTTACCTAAAGTAGTGCAAGTATTAATATTGCTACCTTTTATTACAACTAGATTAGAAAAAAATAAACAAGATACACTTATACGTCATACTAGTTGCGTCATTTAGCAAACGGAGCGGCACCAAGGAACTCATGAATAAAAATTCATCGGATGAATCTGCTCGCTCCCACAATTGTTTATATTGCGCATGGCCCGAACTACCATTAAATCCATACTTGCACGTTAGCGTACAAGCACTTCATTGCTGGAAGTTAAAACCGGGAATGGTAGACCCTACCCTGCTACTTTACTTGTAGTAATACCACTGTGAGTTTTACAGCCAAGAGCGCGAGGTAAGACGAACTAGGAAAGAAAAAATGAGGTAGGTTTCGCCATACATAAACTTGCAATTGCAGTGATTGTAAGGGAAACGTTGAGAACTAAAGTTGCTGCATTGCTGCCGAAGAAAAAGATACCTGGAAGAAGGGGCATATTTCAGGATCGGAACCAGGATTAATTAAATTTTGAAAAAGAGAAGTATCCCTCGGAGTTGGTGCAAGAAAGAGCTTGCAGACAAGCTGCATAGTTAATCCGGAATTAAGTGAAATGGATCGCAAACAAGGATGGCAAAGCAATGCCAGATGTTGCCTTTTCTGGAAAGCATGTATTATACGAACATAGAAACTTACTCTCAATAGTTGAAGGATATTCATAATTTGAGGCATGATTCCGTAAATTGTCCAAACCAAACCGTATTTGTCAGAGTAACTCATCCATTGATCTATTCGCACGATCAAATATCCTCTTAATACCTTCAATATAGAACTTCTGGACAACAGTGATAACATACTTAGCTTAGAAACGGCGATTTCGAAGAGTTAAGGCCCAAACAACTTGAACAAACCAACGGAGTAGCCCTACTATCAGGTCCAGCTGCGCGGACCCGGGTCGTGCAGCGCGATAAAAAAATCGCGTTCATTTTCGTGGTCGCAAAGATTTTTGAAATATTTCTGCTGGATATTCTTAAAATATCTTTAATGAATACTTTGATGCAATTTCCAGGAGAGCATTTTTCTTAAACAAAAGATATTGTCTACTTTGTGTCAAATTTTGCCTGAAAAAAGCGTCCACCATTTTGTGACGTAATACCGCACAAATATTGACCAAGATTATCGACATTTATAGACAATATAGTAAAAGTATCATGTTACCAGAATATTACGTTTTTTATTCCAATAAAATCCTTCCACAAGTCCACCATCTACTTAACTTATAAGATTTTCGAAGAAAAATTCAATCGGGCGTGTTTTTGGAAATTTAGTCATGTTTGAGCCTCAGTAGCTACGTAACGGTTGGGATATATGAGAAATGAATTACTATTACATGATCAGTAATCATTTTTGTATATATATGCAAAGTTTCAGGTCTGTATCTCAAAAAAAAGCCATTTTGGACTTTTGTCCGGCTTTTTCCGATTTCAGCCTACTCTGCGCCGTCGAAGAAATAATTCAACAGACGCAATGGTCATATGTAGCCCAATTTTGTTTCTCGGAATTTCCGCAACATCATGTCAAATGTAAAATAAAAATCCTAAGAATATACAGCACGATCTTATCTTATTCAAAAGATAATCGTCGCTGAATTCGCTCCTCTGAGGGATAAGTACACAACTCGGCAGTAAAAAAAATAACTAACAGTAAGTAATAGTTGTAAGATCATCATCCCAGTTTAAAACCTCTTTCCCGCCAAAGAAAGAGATAGTATAATTATGTTTGTAAAAACAAGCATTTAAAGAGGTAAAATAGATTAGGAGATATTAACTGATGTAAAGAAAATTCAGAAAATCCACCCAACGGGAAGAAATTCTCATCCTAAGAGGAGAAATACCTGCTCTATCTAACGGGGATAGGTCTTTCTATGGTAAATTAAAGTTTGGGTCTTACATCAACATGTTCCAAGAGCGAACCAAGTAATTTTACTTTAAATAAAGGCACAGCAACATAAAGAGAAGTTGTAAAAACTGGGAATCACGGGAAAAAATTTGGTCCGGTGTTATAAAGTATAATTTAAATGAGCTTCAACTGAAGTTCACTTTAGGGCCCGGTATCAAAATATTTCGTTCAAGTAAAGATTATGGTCAATTTTCTACATTTTTGATGGATTAGCATAAGGGTTTACTATATTCTTCATTGTAACTCTTGACAACCATTTTTATACATGGCCTAAGGTGAACATAATTTAGAGTCCATTTTAAGTATTATGTTTACCGAAATCGGGCCTAATGTTCATTTTAGGTAATGGAACTAATGTTCAATTTAAAAAAAAGGGAAATTAAATGAAAATTCTTATTTGGCAGTGGCACATTACCTTCGATTGGAAATACGACTAATTTCATCGTTGAATCCGAGTTCATGCATTCTAGTTAATCACTTTTATCGTCTGCATGGTTTCTTTTTTTCGCAAAATTAAATAACAAATAATTGTTGCATACAGACGAGAAGAGCATCAAGAGAAGGGATATTGAATGGAGATTCACATTTTGGTCGTCGATTACTTCTTTCTGTTAAAAATTGCGAGAATTTTGATAAAATAAACGAAACTTTTCTAAAATGTTGAGGTTGTAAACAAACCGCCACCCTGATTAATCCCATTGTTAAATCCGAGATTATATATTTTCACATTTTCCCCGTTGAGAAACAACAGGCACTTCAGCTAGTGTATTCCATTCGACAATAAACAAAAAGAAATACACATCAAACGCTATGGCAAATCTCCGAAAAAACGCGTTTCCTATCGGCAACGATATACGGAAGAAACAAAATAATTAGATTAATCCCTCGAATTCTACTCCATCTGCCACACTCCGTTGTACAGGGTATGCATGCACATGTAAATATTAATTCCTTAGCGTGACTCACTGCAAAGTGTTCATACACTGATTTCGCGGGTGTTCTCCGTACACTATTTTCTAAGCGTACGTTCGTTTGATGGTATGGAATCTCGTTGGGTGCGTTGCGATGAAAGAGCAGAAGCTGGTGGAGTCCATTTCATCTTCCGGAATAGAGAGAGGGGAAAATATAATCTTTTCTCCTACAGAGGAGTGCCGTTCCGATGTCTAAAATAACATTCCGTTAAAACGGAGCGTAATTCGACTCCCACTGCGAAATGACCGGAGAAATTCCAAGGGAAAGCGTGGATAAAACTGATTAATTTTAGATTCCCCCCAAAAGGGTAATAAAACGCCGCGAGGCAAAAAAATCTCCGAGAATGGAGGATGATGAAGAGAAATTAATAGGGAAGGGGTTATTGGGCCGCCCTCATCTCATTTTTCGGCCAATTTTTTCTTAACCCGAGCGATGTTGGTTCAGACTACACTCTTGGGTCAAAGTTTTTCATGGCTACCTAATGGCTAATATCTTACGCGAAATTACATAAAATTACTCGATAAATGATTTTCTAATCAAATCTGCGAAGATCTAACCCGAGTAAATCATTTATAGCAATTCCCGATATTTGTATCCAGGTGGTTAGCATTCCACGGATTGTTAGAAACATACCAGAGAAGAGCTATAGTCGTGCAGTGGAAGGAATGTGAAATTTGTATGAGTTACGAGGATTGAGCAAAGCTTAATTACTAAGCACGGAATATCCGTGCTGCTGAATCTCAAGGAATGGAATCAGGTGTGGAAAATAGCGACATTATGGGACTCGAAACCAGGTCTCCCACTTTCCGGGCAGGTATTCTAACCACTGTTTCTTTCTTTCTTAGCCTAAATCCCTTCACTTATGAGGTCGGATGATGATTTTAGATAATTAAAGATGATGAATTTGATGATGATTTTTACGGTCGGACACACAAACATTCCATTACCAGAAAAATCCGATTAACCGGCACACGAATCGGGACTCCGGGTTGGAGTCCTACGATCTGCCGCCGTGGCGGGTTCCGTGATATATAAATTAAATCCGACATAAATGAAATTATGACTAAGACCATTAAAGCCATAATTTTTTATCGAAAAACAAACTTATGGAAGTGATGTACGTACTATGATACGACAGTTTTTTCTAAAGATTGTAACTGTCGTAAAATTGGTATCCATTATTTAAGATCTTAATTCCTGCATAATGCAAGAAAGATCTTAGTATTTGCTGCGACTCGCATACGGATCCCAGCATTTTACGTAATTTATGCAAAATGGGAGATAATTAGGTCAGTTATGGAAAATAATCTAGCCGCGTTCAAAACGAATTAGAAGTACTTTACCAATCGTTGAATCGTAGCGTTAAGTCTGCGTTGGAAACATTGGGAAGCTGCGTTGGAAAATTACCCTAGCCTTTACTTCATATATTTATTTTTTAATTATTTTACTTCAAAAACAATATCTTGTTAGAAAATGTACCGTTTTTCCGTTTTTCAATATAATTTTGTTGATTGTCATTTTAACCTGAGACAAATTTAGCAGCTCTTCTGTAAATTGCTGAAGTAAGTGGCATCGAAGTGATATTGGGTTCGGGAAAGCATGGAAGGGAGTTGGTGGAACAATTCGGTTAGATATGGTAAGATCAATGAAATGGATGAGTGCAGGCCATATTGAGAGGAGAAACTACAACCGATGGACCCTAGCAGATCTCAATTGGATACCAAGAATGAGAGGAGACCAAGAAGAAGACCGAAGAACAGATGGAACAGAGACATCATCAAGTATTTAGGGGTAACATGGCAACGAGAAACTCAGATAAGAGAGAATTGGAAAGCCCTAGGGAAGGCCTACATCCGACGTTGGATTTAAATGGTTCATGATAATAAATGTATACCTATTTAGAAAACGAGCAAAGTAGACGGAGAAGATATGGAACTGATAGCCTATGGGTGCTTTTCTGTAAAAGGATAGTTGGTTATTTTTCAATTTTCCAATGGTGAAAATATTTGATAGGGGAAGCTGCAAAATGTACAACGTCGGACGATCCCTTTTTTAAATCATGTTTTAACAGACATACCTACATAGATTGCAGAAAATATCAGCTCTAACTCTCACCAAATTGTAATGTGAATGACGCTTTTTCTCATTAGATTTTAAATTCATTATATTTTCAATAGTTGAGCTGTTCACAATAGACCTAAATTTAACTTTATAGAAGCTACTTTAAGAAAGAAAGATATTTTTGTTGAATTGATGGAGTTGTGACGAAAACATGCATAATTGTAATGTAGCATATCATTAAAAAGGAGCTATAACATTCAATAATAAAAATATAAAGAGACAACGGCGAATTTAGGCTTTAAATACTAATCAATAATAGGACAGTTACTCAGGATATCCAAGCAAAATTTCGAATTTGATTTTCCTCGAAATTAATATGTATAAACAGCGGGCCAGACTCGAAATAATATTCTCTGTAATCAACGGTACTGTCACATTTGATAGTTAGTTTTCCGTTGTTGATGGCCGATGCATTACTCAGTGCCTAATTTTATTTCATTTTTCACAAAATCAGCCTCTTGAATTTCAGTTCTTGTAAAGGAAACTTTATTCTGAATTGAAAATAATGCAGTTGTTCTAGAGAAAGTACACAGACAAGATTAGATTAGACACGTCTTTATTACGGGTGAGATTAAGTCCCCTTTTGCTTCAAACCCAATTGATGAAATAAATGATTAAGGGAGAAGAGGAGAGTGTTTGTGATTTAAATAGACATCGATGAACTCAGAGGTGCGGCACATATGCAGGGCCGGTCATACACTAAAGGGACCCGTGGGCAAATCTCCATGTAATCACTATCCCCGGTTCTTTTGCCCATACGACGAGCGACGGTTAGCAAACAACACTTCATACAGATATAATGTTTGCATCCGCAAAATGTGAAAGGCTCTTCTAAAATAGGTCCGTTTTTTAATTGATTTTAAATACATGCAATACTCAGCGGCAGAGAGAAACTTAAATTATCGTGGGAATACAATAATTAATGCATACATAGGTATGCAGTTATGGGAATAAATAAATAGAAATCTCAAAATTCCGCAATCCGAGCAGTGTCCGGATCCAATTAGTCCTGATTATCGGGACTCTAGCGTATTTGAAAGTGTAAAATATGATATATATAGTAAGGACCCTTACAAATAACTTGTTGAACTGATGCGATGCGTAGGTAGATGCGATGAAATGGTTGGAGAGCGATGTTATTTCACCTTAATCAGGCTCCATCTGGAATATGCGGCGAGTACATGGGATCCAGCGGATGAAACGTGTACCCGAGAACTCGAGAAAGTACAGCGGTATGATTTGTTAAAAGTGTTACGATAGAAAAGCAAGCGCAAATGCTCTCAGACGCAGGTTGGGAATCCTTGAAAGAAAGGTGATTAGAAGCTAGGCTGCGATTGTTAGATAAATTCAGAGGAAGTGTATCTTCGGAAGAAGTAATTGGTATTATGAGACATCCTTCTGCTACTTTGGTCGATCCGACAATGTAGATGGAGAAGAGCGCGCTCAAATACCCGATCTGCGAATATAGCAAATAAGGTTATGAAAGTCAGGCCTTTCTCAAGTACTTCTTTGAGGTGCGACATTATATTACACGCTACAATATATATACATGGGAATCTTCCGAAGAGGTTTATTTCAAAGAGACCGAAATATAAAGTTAGATCCCCTAAAATAGAGTGGCACTGCGTTTAGCCTCCTGGAGGTAATGCAAACGAAGGCACAGCTGCGATAAGACGAGAATCAATATTCTCAAATAGCGGAGGCGTTTTTATAAGAAAAGGAGATTTTAATTAGGCTGATTGGTTCGGAAATGAGCGGCCGGTAAATTAATGAAACACAAACAAAGAACGGCTTCGTCGGGAAATATTTTACAGAATCTCAGGGAACTTGTTTTTCCCTCTCATTAGCCTGTCGTGGAATTTCATCGTTTTCTTCCACTGCCTTCTCCCGCTCCATAAAAGAATCCCGAATTCCTAAGCAATGTACGCAGAAAGTTTAGCATTTTAATATCCCCATTATGAGGTGCCAAGGAGAAAATTTGAAAAAAAGTGTGTTAGTACATGTACAGTTATGTAAATGGATTGAAATTATTCGTAAATTTCTTGACTTACTACGTATGTACATAGTTTGAAATTGAAGTTTGTTTGGATTTGGTAATGACATTGAGCGACGCACTACCGTTGGGAGGTTTAGGGGTGTACCTAGGTGAATACCAGGCAGGGTGTTTTATTTATTCTTTTTAATAATGACTACCACGTGGCCTATTTCCTATATGAAGTCATAAAATACATATTTATAATTCCGCGATAAAGTATAAAGTGGGGGAAGTGGTCTACAGTTTAACCGTTTCGATTACGTATTTTAGTTACTGAAAGACTTTCAAGCAAAACATCCGAAAGTATTAAGGGTTGTACTTGCGGTGCGATAGTGCATTCAGGATTCATATTTAAGGGGCTTAAAAAGACATGGATTGACTTAGATGATGTGTGAAGGAATAAATGTGGCCGAGAGATATGTTTGGCTTATTTTATTTACTCCAATACAGGAAAATATTAACAAATCTTGTGTGTTAACAAAAATTTTAATTAAATAAAGACTAAAACACTAACACTTATAAAATGATATTCCATAAAAATGTAGTGCAAATGTAGCATAAAGTCACCTCTTTTATTTTTAAAATTGATCATTTCCACCACTCAGTTTGCCGCTGTTTCTGTAACATGCCATTCAGCTGTTTACTGAATCCGAGCGGAGCTTCTTCTCCCAAAGTGCTCCTCATCTCTCTCGATTCAATGAACCCATTACTTACATTTAAATTAGTATCTTACGCCGAAAATTCACCGGAATAAGAAGAACCGTTTTGTTCTCAACTTATTTGTTTTTGTTCTCAACTTATTTCCATGGTAACCATACATAAACGATAGTACAATTCCAACGATATTAAAATTCATGTCTACAAATTTCGGAAAGGAGCTCAAAGAGGTGATGTGAGTGACATTTTATTATAGGTGTACGTAGAACCCTAAATCGTAATTCCTATTTGTTCGATATTTCTCTCATTTGAAACGCGACGAATAAAGATGATTAGAGATATCGTCTACCGTAATATTGAATGGTTCTCACGAAACAACGCCCAATTCATTTTCAATGCTGTTGGGGAATGGGAAGCCTGTTAACGGAAAGCAATGACAGAAGGAAAGAGTCAGTATCGTCTGGGTAGTGAGTAAATGCGGACTGGTAGAAAGACTGCGTTGCCAGTGTATAGAAAGATTGTTTTATGACGATTTGAGTTCATAAAAAAGATGGGTGATAACAAAACAACGAAGGTTCGACGCGTGCATTCGCCATTAGAACACATTATTACCCTATATTTGGTGTAATGGGTGCGCTTTCGCCCTAGAGGGACCAGGAGCAAACTGGAAAGCAGAGCTAGATAAATTAGAACGAAACAAAATATTTATTTATCATATTTAGGAGAACGAGAAAACTATTTTGTGAATGTGAAATAAGAAAGAAAGTGTATTTCTTGAATTGAACTCCAAATGTACGTCGAACAACGTCAGATTTTGGATGAAATAATCGGATTTCGAGCAAATAATATTCGAATGGGCACTGACGAATAAATGTTAACAGAAATGTTCCTCAATCGATACGTCTGAGAGAAATAACATGTAGATGAGTTTCTCACAATCGGACATTATTTATTCGCCTATTATTCCGCATTTTTCCGGAGTCTGCTTTTCAAGACTGCCAAACCAGTTGCAGGAAGCGTTTACTTCCACGAGAATATATATTCGCCTCCGAGTCTGAAACAAAAGAAAAGTATTTCTGGATAAACAGATATGCAAATGTGTTCGGATCGGTCACGCAGCCTTTTTCCAAAACAGACGAATAATGCACGAGGAAATCGGTCAACGGATTTGATGAAGCTCAACGTTTCCACTCGTTCAATTTAAGATTTATTTTTATTGACGACCTACTCTTGCGGATTATCTATATATGTGCTTTCCTTCGAATGTCATTTCAAAAGAGGAGTAAAACTGCTGCTTTTCACAGCAGCGACAAGGTTGGCCAGGTAGCTAAATTGGCAAGCCTTGACAAAAGGCAAAAGCCAAGGCGAATGAGTCGAACGGACAGATTACATATTTCCGTATCCGTCTTTCTGGAGAGTGAAATACTGCTATATAATTTACAAAATAAAATAAGATTCCTCCTTCTTGTTGAATCTATGGCTTTGTATGAGTTCTCTCATACAGGTAAATTTTCTTTTGATTCTGCGTGTAATTGCACCTCTCGCTTTATTCCAACACCTTTAAAGATTTTGAGGTGATATTCTAATAAAGTATCACATAACGTTTTCCGTGTACTAAATGTTTATTAGTGTGAGAAATATTTTTGGCATACTTTTCGATTATCCGAAAATAGTTTTTATTTTTTGTTACCGGATTAATTTTTGAATAGTTCGATTACTTAAAATGAACACAACTTGGCGAGGAAAGTTTTCAATAAATCGAAAACCTTTATAATATCCATAAATAGAAAAATGCTGGAAAATGTGTGGAATCGCAAGCTGATTTTATTTACTAACTTTAATTCTTTCCCTGTTCAATTAAATTACCATACATTCCCTTTTGCGCCAATGAAATTTCAATGTGTGGTTACAAAGTATAGTTCATCTACCGACTGCGATTGGCTAAATTAGTTTAGCTGACTAAAGGAAAGGAAGGTGTCTTTGTAGATTGAAAACCAACGGAAAATCCCAAAGGAATAACAAGTGTGAAAAATAGCGACACGACTGGGACTCGAACCCTAGCTGACTATTTCGTAAGACTGAAAATGCTGCTTAAAATGGAAAATTAAAACGACATACAAGTTATTTATAAGACAAGTCAATCAATAAGGGACAACAATCAATTAATAGAAAAATCAGCTAATAATCACATTACAAATCCACATTACACTTCGATTGCAACACTCATATTTATAACAGATACACATCACTTATCAATTATAAATATACACTGCACTACATTACATTTTATCACAAAACAGCAGCACCAGCATATTCCATACTTTCAAGGCCATTAACTCAAAGATATTGCCAGTCAATCCCATGATAGGGTCCTCAAGATAGATATCTCTCTAGTAAATTGTTCATGTTTATCTTTTTGTCTTTCATATTGACAAAAAATAATTCAGTATGAAGTGATACAGCTCTCTCGTGTTGATGATTGGAATATCCCTCAAGTGTCTTTTGCTAAGGGAGAGAGAATATGTACCTTTCATTTACTTTGAAAGATGAAGGTTGTGATATCCACTTACTGAATATTACAGAAAATTCATTCATACAATATGTTCTATTGACGTAGTCTTTTTCCGCTCATGGCATTCTTTGTAAGGAAAGCAAAGGTCCTTATAAAAAATGAAGTTGATTTACTTCGGGCTTTAGACGCGACCACCTAAATATTTGGAGGCGCAGACAAAGAATAAAATAGGAAAACTTTGAAAACGGGTACGGGTGACTTTGCGCAAGATGGTGCGCACCCAGGAAATATCCCAAGGAAGAATGGACTTGGAAAAAGTCTGACGGGACCGGGAATCGAACCCGGGTCTCCCAATTGCCGGTCGGGTGCTCTGTCCGTTGAGCTATCCCGNTTGGCATGTAATACCAGGGATACAGGTCTACGTATAATTCGGCAGTTCTCTGGGAGTACTGCGAAAATGCCTCGTCGTTAAGCGGTAGTCCGCTAGATATTGCCTTTAGTATTGTGGAAAAATTTTTGATGAAGTAATAATTAACTTCTGTAAAAAATATGAAAATATGTATATTAAACGCGATAGCAAATCTTCAATGCCTACAAAACAGGAAAGTTACTGAGCTTTCAAAAGTACTTGCACGGTATAATAAATGTGTTACCTATGCATGGCTATTAATAAAAATCTAAGTCTGTAGGCACAGTTACCTGTCAATTCAGCGGCCAGTTTTGGAGAATCAAAAAAACGTCTTTCCGTATGTCCATCGCTCGTATTTCCTGATCCAGGCCTTTGTACGTCTACAATTAACTCCATCCTTTCTCGAAACGCTTTCTGTATGATTGCCCTTATCTTCGATAGGTGTATTTAAAGAGTCCCAGGGGCCTAGAAAGAACTCTCATTATAATTCAGATATTTAATTTACCTTAAAACACAGATTTCTAGCCTCAGTTTCTCACCTACCACCGTTCTCTCCAGTCGATACGATATGTGCAAAAGCAATTAAAAAATCGAATGTAGCAATGGTACGTTGACAAAACGAAAGCATATTTTTCCACATCTACAGGTCGATTCCTCATTGCTCTTATATCATCATTTCGGAAACTTTTGCTCCGCAGATGTAGCACTTCACGCTAACTCTCTCAGGCATTGCTTACCTAAAAGAATTGTTTTTATAAGTTTGTTAAGCATTATCCACTGCCATATACTATTATCCACCTTTAATAAAATTATAAGCCTTA